>OZ017738.1:164433339-164438339 GCA_963969285.1 Odontomyia ornata | reverse complement strand
TCTGCTGGAAGAGTACAGCTCCAATCCCGCCGTTGCTCGCATTCGTGTCAACTACAAACATTTTTCCGGGTTTTGGATAGCCCAGCGTGGGTGATTCACACAGCTTCTCCTTCAAGGTCTCAAAGGCTGCCTGGCATTGTTCATTCCAGACATACGGACGATTTTTCTTGGTTAGCTGATGGAGACACTTAGCTATATTGGCAAAGTCTATAACGAATCTTCGATTGTAGGTCGCCAGACCCAGAAAACTTCGTAGTTGGCAGTTGTTGTTTGATGTTGGCCAGTTTTTCACGGCTTCAATTTTCTCAGGGTCTATTTTGACCGCTTCTGCTAATACAACGTGTTTCAGGTATTTTACTTCAGCTGCGAAAAGGGTCCACTTGTCCGGACTAAGTTTCGAATTCGCCAATCGCAATCGGGAGAAAACCTCTTCTAAGTTTCGCACATGCTCTTCGAGCGTTCTCCCGATAACAATGATGTCATCTAGGTACGCCAAGCAGGTTTTCCAGGTTAGGCCACGTAGCACGTATTCCATCAGGCGTTCAAAGGTGGCTGGAGCATTGCAAAGCCCAAATGGCATCACCACAAATTGCCGCAATCCGGTTCCAACTGAAAATGCGGTCTTCTTTCGGTCCTTCTTGTCGATTTCTACCTGCCAGTAGCCACTCTTGAGATCGAGTGTAGAAAACCATTTTGCGTCGAGTAAAGTGTCCATGATGTCATCGATGCGTGGGAGCGGGTAACTATATTTTTTAGTGACGTCGTTAAGCTGCCCATAGTCGACACAAAAACGAGTGCTACCGTCCTTTTTCTTTACTAGAACTACTGGCGCGGCCCATGGACTGACAGAAGGTTCGATAACGCCTTGTTTTTCCATGTCCGAGATGAGTGAGCTCACTTCTCCTTGTTTGGCTATAGGAAGACATCTCGTGCTTGTCGAATTGGCTTGGCTCCCTGTTTGTCTATGACGTGAGTTACCACACTCGTTCGGCCTTGGTAATCCGGGCATGTTGAGAAGATGTCACTGTACTTGGTGACCAGATCAGAGGCTTGCTTGAATAGCTGCGCTGGCAATTTGACCTGATTCAATATTGCAGACGTGGATTCCCGGGTTTTGTCTGCGTCTTGCCTCCTTTTCCCATGATGGTCGTGGGTGGCTTCCAAAGAGGTGATGGTGGAAACAGGCTGGCAGCTGCCGATGACTCCTCTACTTTGATGCTCGTGGTTGAGTCTGTGGTGTTAAGGACTCTAACCGGCACGTTGGCTCTATCAGATAAGATTGGTGGTCTCCAGAATCATCATCAAGTTTGGCCCATACAATGCTCTCGGAAGATTTCGGTACATCAGTGTCGGTACATACTACCACGTTCATCTTGGGAGTTTGGACGCTGGGATCTTCCATCAATACTTCGACATACCGCCATTTCAATATCCGTTTGCCCAAATCCAACGTGATTCCATGTGGTCGCAGAAAATCCATTCCGAGAATGCAGTCATCCATAATGTTCGCGACCAGAAAATTATGTCGGAACGCAAGGTCTCCCAACTGTATCTGGAGGTTGACGTCTCCATGGACTGGTGCAGTTTCTCCCGTAGCTGTCCGTAGTGAGAAAATCCTGCCCTTGGGAAGTAGTTGTTGCCTCACTAGGTCAGGTCGGATGATCGATCGGGTTGCACCAGTGTCGATTGTTATGGTGCATTGTTCTCCGTCAGCTTGACCCGGAAGGCATAAGTCTGCTTCTCGCCGATGAAGTCTTGACACGGTGATGGTGGTGCTGGGGACGTCGTTCCTCCTAGCCAACCTCTGCCCCACGAAATTGGCTCTTACACGTTCCCCGACCCCTCAGTTTGAAGGGCTTCCATTCTGAGCTCCTGACTTGGACTCGGTCTTTACAATAGCTCGGTTTCTTCGCTTTTTGCAGTCTCTTTGCAGGTGCCCCTTCTCTCCGCAATTCTAGCACTTAGGCACACCATTTACCTGCGGCTCTCGCTCAATTTCCACGCGCTCACACCTGCACTCGTCTGTCATTACCTCGAGAACCCGGGCAGTAGTACGAGTCACATTTTTCGCTGCCGCAAAGTTCAGACCATAAGCCAATGTGTCCTTTACCGTTTGCTTTTAGCTAAACGCAAGGCTTGTTGCAATCCCTGGTCCTTTAATACGCTGATAAATGCTTCTATTGCAGCGTCATCTCGATATTCCGGGCCGTAAGCTGGGTGCCAGAAGTGCCAGTCGCTCAATGTCTTGGGTTAGCTGCTGTAGGGTTTCGCCAGACTTCTGCATCCGATGCCGTAGCTGTGACCGATAAATCTGCTTCAGATGATCGTCCCCATAGCGCATGTCAAGTGCATTCATTATAACAGCCGATTTTGAGTGCAACTCAATGGGGATAGTCTGCAAAAGCTCGGCAGCTGGGCCTCTTAGAGCAAGAATTAATGCAGTTGCTCGTTCCTGCTCATTCCAGTAATTTGTCCTAGCGGCGGCTTCAAACTGGATTTTGTAGATACTCCAGACCGTTTGCCCGTCCAATATTGATGCTTTCACATTTCTGGATGTGCTTTGTGCTGCCTTCGCTGCTTCCAATTCTTTTTTCATTTTTTCTATCTCATGGAGAGGACAGGCTTCGTAGATGCACCATTTACGCTTCCGTCAAAGGTCCAAAGCGACGACTGAGCGGACAAATGCAAACCTATAACGTGGGGGTACCATTTGAAAGGATTGCTGTTGACATCGCAGGACCCTTTCCTGGATCCGAATTGGGAAATCGATACACGCTGGTTGTGGCCAATTATTTAAGCAAGTGGCCCGAGGTCGACCCCATTCCCAACTAGGAAGCCATTATAGTAGCCGAACAGCTAGTGTTAAATTGGGTCAGTAGGTACGGTGTACCTTGTGAACTACATTCGGATCATGGCCGAAACTTTGAGTCACTGGTTTTTCGCGAAATGTGCGAGCTGCTGGGAATACGAAAAACGAGGACAACACCGCTGCAACCCCAATCCGATGGAATGGTCGAACGTTTCAACGGCACGCTCAATAAACACCTGGCCAAGATGGTTGACGAGGACTGGGACCGGCACATCACATTATTCACGCATCGACGGGCGAAGCCCCAGCCAATGTCATTTTTGGAAAGACTATTCGTCTGCCGGCTGATATAAAGTTCGGAACACCCTCTGAGAAACCCCAAACGATCTCGGAGCACGCAAGTGAGCTAAGGCAACGATTGAACCAGATACATCGGACAGTGCGAAAACACCTCGAATCGGCTGCTGCATGAAGACCGGTATGATCTAAAGGCAAATTCTACTGGCTTGCAGCAAGATGACTTGGTGTGGCTGTATAACCCACAACGGCGGAAGGGTAGGTCCACGAAGTTGCAGCATAATTGGGAGGGATCATACCGAGTTACAAAACGAATAAATGACGTCGTATATCGCATACAGGAACACCGTAAGCCAAGAGCCAAAATGAAAATCGTGCACCTGGACCGTCTTGCCCATATTACATCCAGGGAGAATTGACTACAACTGGCGACACATCTTTTCGGGGCGAAAAGAACTGAGGTGGGGGCAGTGTTACATGTCCAAACATTTCTGCGAGCTACTGTCGCAATTTTTATCGCAACTATTAATAACATCATGATCAATAAACGAATGTACTCGAAAGCACAAGAATCGCCCAAGCATGATCAATATCTGAAAGTGACGTCACTGCAGGGTATTCAGAATTGCTCGAATATTCCAGGTAGTTATCGCCAGAACATTTGCCAATATACGAGAAATGGATTGAATGACTAGAGACCCTATATAAAGCCGAGCTGAATGAATGGGGAGGAATAGTAAAACCGTGATAGTAAAACTGCGATAGGGTGGAGCGCAAAGTAAAGGCGATATTGATTGATAGTGAAGTGAGTGAAGCGATTTTCGCGATATAGACAGTTGGAATATAAATTTATAGACAAGTGAGTAACATTTTAATTATTTGTAAAATAGTGAAATCAATTATCTCTTTTAACTTAATTTAAAAGACACTGCGTTTTCACTTTCCCGGAACATTAAAGTAATCGGCCGCGAACCATAATACGCAACAATATATATATATATATATATATATATATATATATATATATATATATATATATATATATATATATATATATATATATATATGTATATATATATATATATATATATATATATATGTATATATATATATATGTATATATATATGTATAAATATATATTTATATATATATATATATATATATATATATATAAATATATATATATATATATATATTATATATATATATATATATATATATATATATATATATATAAATATATATATATATATATATATATATATATATATTTATATATATATATATATATATATATATATATATATATATATATATATATATATTTATATATATATATATATATATATATATATATATATATATATATATATATATAAATATATATTTATACATATATATATACATATATATATATATACATATATATATATATATACATATATATATATATATATATATATATATATATATATATATATATATATATAAATATATATATATATATATATATATATATATATATATATATATATAAATATATATATATATATATATACATATATATATATATATATATATATATATATATATATATATATGTATATATATATATATATATATATATAGATATATATATATATATATATATATATATATATATATATATATATATATATATATATATATATATATATATATATATATATATATATATATATATATATATATATATATATATATATATATATATATATATATATATGTATATATAAAATCCCTTTTCTTTCTTGACCTATAATATAATTCGTTCAGGTGATAAGTTTGTTGAACTTCTTTCATCTCATTACAGTGTCTATTGATTTAAAGAAAATAACAGATACTTTCGACATA
>OZ017738.1:164237314-164433139 GCA_963969285.1 Odontomyia ornata | reverse complement strand
TATAAAATCCCTTTTCTTTCTTGACCTATAATATAATTCGTTCAGGTGATAAGTTTGTTGAACTTCTTTCATCTCATTACAGTGTCTATTGATTTAAAGAAAATAACAGATACTTTCGACATAGAAAAAACAAATGGAGTATTGGCAAAGCATGGAGTTATTTTGCTACAGGAGTGGGGAGTGATTCCTAAGCAAGTCATTTGTAAAAAGTGCCAAACTCCATTAAAAATTGAGGCCGATAGGTCAAAGGCTGATGGCTGGCGCTGGAAATGCCGTCAATTACAAAATGATGGTAAACTATGCAATTATGGGTATTTAAATAACATTATAACATTTTTAACTTTTAATCATCATTTTATTGTTTTATTAGGCGCAGCTTACGGGCGGGGACAATTTTTGGTAACAGTAATATGCCATTGTGGAAATGTCTGGCCGCGATTTATTTATGGTGCCATCGGTTTACGCTACAACAACTGGAGAAAAATGCCCAAATTTCCTCCCGCACAGCAGTTTTGTGGGGAAAACTGTGTAGGGAAGTCGTTGAAATCAGCTTAATAGAGAGAAGCGAGAAAATTGGTGGTAACTTATTTTGAAATTGCTTATTACTAAGAATGTTTTCGATTCTTTTATTTCTTTCAGGAATTAACAATATTGTCGAAATTTACGAATCAAAATTCGGCAAAAGAAAATACAACAAAGGGCAAATTGTTAAAGGGGAATGGGTTTTTGGAGGTGTGGAGAGAGGAACGGGGAGATGTTTTTTTGTCCCCGTTCTAGAAAAAAGCAAAGGGGAATTACTTCCCGTTATTAAAAACTTCGTATTGCCCGGCACTACAATCATTTCAGATTGCTGGAAAGTAAGTTTTTTATTTCTAACTATGGATAAGCATTGCATTTCAATATTGTTTACAGGCTTGTGATTGTCTCCACGATGAAAGGTTTACACATCTTAAAGTAAGCCACTCTTTAAATTTTGTCGACCCCGAGAGTGGTACTCACACGAACACAGTTGAGGGGGAGGAGTCACACCTGAAATGGTCGCTGCCGAGCGTTAGGACTAGGAAGACAGACCTTCCTGGCTACTTTGCCAAATATATATTTTTAAAACGAGCAGAGCAAATGCGATTAGATCCTGCATTCGAATTTTTTAAATGGGCTGGTGAAATCTTCAACCCTAATGATACGTAAAGGTAAACAAACAAAACGTTTAACATTTTTGTGAAAGATATAATGATGAATTACCTTGCAGGACTGGGTAGTGTAAACATCTTCTTGTACGTAAGGCGAGTATGCAGGCAGTCCTCGTACTCATGTTACTTGTTCGTTAGATTCTCTAAACTCGACACACGTCCAGTCTATTTTCATACATTTCAACATAAAACTCAGGAGCTAGGTTCTACAAGAACCTTAAAGTATTAATCAAAATGCATTTATAACTTAAAATAATGTTTTTTTTTCTTTAAAAGCTGTCGAGAATTGCCTTTTTTGCTTAAACAAATTAATTCACTAAAATAATATGATTCATTGCCGAGTGTGGTTACATGTAGTTATCTAAGATTCTTTCTGAGTACATATTATAAATAAGGCTTATAACTTTTAGGTTAGGAATATTGTGATAGCATTGTTTTAGTGTAATATAAAAATTTTGATTTTATGTTATTAGAATTAGGTTATAACATATTTGATGTAGGATGAATGTTCACTGTTCTGTTGGGTTAATATTACAATAATTATGGTTAGTTTTTTCTCCTTTTTCCAATTGATTTATGAAAAATTATAATAATTTTATTAAATCTCATTGATCAATAATGTACAAATTTAGAGAGCCATTTTGGTTTTTAGTATTTTTGTTGTTTGGAATTGCCTTATACCCGTATTCTTTGAAAATTTATAACGATTAATATTGAATAAAGCACTTTTAACTTTGACTTTGACCTCTGAGTACATATTTATCGAATCAGTAATTATTTGTATTACTAACTTGCTTAGAACTTTCTTATTACCGCTATGGAAAAAATATTTGACATGCAATTAATATTACGTTCGGTATGAAGAATGTTTTTTTTTCTAATTATCGTATACGTCTCGAAACATTCATAAGCTCCATTAATTTTGTTATTAACATTAAGACATCTGTTCAAATTAATGTCGCTTCTAAGTTCGCATAGGCTTCTGAAAGTGTTTTTGGTGAAACATCATTTCAATCTCTGCAATAAGCGATGTCTTTCTTGTGATTGTATTGATTCCTTCTCTACCTGTGTAATTCAATGGGATCCTCATTGGTTGGCCAAATTGAAACTAGTTTCGGCAATTTCATCCAATTTGACTGATCCATGGATGAAGAAGAATCATGATCCTGCTGCAATATTTTTTATGTTTTGCATGAGTTTTTATGCTAGCAGGCCAAACTAACCAAATGAGCTTCACTTGCTTCTTCAAGAGCCAAGACACTATTAACTACGAAGCTATAAATTCGTTGAATATGCTTCGGCATGGTGGTGATAAGTTTAGTATGAATAGTGCACGAATTGGTATCTTTGAATAAATCAACCAAATAAGCTTTATTTGCTTCATGACGAGCAATAACACCCAAACTATCGAACAGTAACCCCATTGAATATATTTGGTAAATTGTCCCACTTTCTAAATATTCCCTACAAAACCAAAAAATTTTACTCTTTGAATGTAATTTTATGGTCCCGGAAAGGACCTTTTCGAATGAATTCACCATTTTTTGAATCAATTTAGATACGTTCACCACGACTGCGATGGGGGAGTTGATACTCTTGGTCACGATGATGAACATTTTTTTGTATCAATAATATACAAATAATTTTTTTTCTTAAAGCCGTTGGGCTTTACCTTTTTACTCGTAAGCGAGCAGACGCATTTCGACTCCTTTGAGTCATCTTCAGTATTTCAAATGAGTCGAAACTTAACTACTCACTTAAAAAGGCAAGGCCCGACGGCTTTTCAAGAAAAAAAGAATGGCCTGCGGATATCAAATAAACGAAATAATGGACTATGATAATATTTTGATATTTTATGTTAATATTAGAAGGTTAAATTCAAATCATGATCAACTACAAATCTTTATACAAAGGCTTGAGAATAAACCGATTATAGTCAATAATTCTGTTTATTTGATATCCGCAGGCTAATTCTTTTTTTCTTGAAAAACTGTCGGCCCGTGTACCGAGGGTGTTAATGGTATAGAGTTATGTGATTCCATCACATAATTCTATAACATAAATTGGCCACGTTTATATTTCTCATTTGATGGGAAAATTCATGCAAATTATGTTTGTATGAGTTTTCTACTCAAATGGAAAATATATGGGTACGTCTACGGTTGGGTCTTGATCCGGTTGGGAGGGTGCGAGGGGGTACCGCTTCCATCTGGATGCCCCACTCTTATTTGTGTGACTCTTAATAGGTTACATCGGCCTCAACACCAGTCGATCAGCATTCGACCCTTTCTAATTCGTGACTGCGAAATATTTTTGTAGTGGGTCCTTGTGCTAGGGGGAAAGAACCCGCTCCACGACACCGCAACGCTAGCCTGCCAGCGCATTCACGCGTCCTCAGACAAGGTCAGTCTCGGCGGATCTTAACATCGTCCTCCGCTGAGGTTGCAGACCATCGCTGCAGTCCTATACGAACATTCATACCCAACCTACTATCACTACAAAATGGCGCACAATGTAGGGCCCAAAAAGCGCGGCTGTATCATCAGTAATGAGCATGAGACATGCCATCGTCTCTAGGTGACCCTACAAGGTGTCCAGATTTTTGGTGGGTTTTTGGGAACTACTCAGGGATATTGCACAAATCATGCCTCAGCAATTTAATAACTTCTAGACGTTTGTTGTCCTCGGACATCAAAATCGTTTGGACCTGCTTTGACTTATACTTTGGTGGTTTACCACCATTGTATGGCTTGTAAGGCCATATGATATTAGAGTCCTTATGTGTATTCGGAAGTTGTTATTCCAGCATCATATTTGCGGTGGATTCTGATCTGCACCCCGAACCAAGTGGTGCCTAAGTATCTTCCATTACATGGATTTTGATTTCACGTGATTGGCTGCTTAGCTAGACCGCGACTATCCATGATAAGACACGCGCTGCTTGCGGGTCAGAATTCACCCTGGGCTGACAAATTGTAAATTGAGAAAACTTGCGAATAAAAGAGCATTTCCGAACCCTGTTCCTTATGATGCCACAAGAGAGTAGTCCCTGTGACGCAACAGGAGGAGCTCACCATTGGTGTCCTTACCTTGGAAAGGGACCGATGAAATGTAAAGACCGAATTTTTGCATGATACATATTTATTTTTTTTTTTTGAGGTTCAAGAAGAGCTCGCCACACTCGGCCCCTTTTTGAATTTTGTCTTGTTAATAGTTAATTTTTACTTATAGCGTCATTTTAGCATTTCGTTAACACACTTATATCTAATTAGAGTTAAACTTTGGGATAACGCAATGGACTTTCAAAATCCATGTAGACTTTGCCCGTAGAGCAGCGAGGGTATGTATCCACTCTATGAATGTTTAGTAGATGAACGGAAAGGTATTGGGGTTGTTACCTTTCTGAAGGAATACATCAAGAGACGTGTGACTTTCGAAAATTGTTCATCAGACCAAATCTGCTGTAATTGTTACACTGAAGTCGAACGTATATACTCTTTTATCCGTCATTGTAAGAAAACAGAGACGGCGCTATAACGATCCATTGCCACGAGGACCTCGAGACCCAGTTATGAACCGGCCGACCCTGATTCGGAGAGCAGATTACCATTTGTCTGAGGATCCGGATCCACCATCTCGATACATTCCTTGGAACTCCTGGGAGCCAAGTACAACCACCGACTCTAAGTTCAGTGGCTCCGCAGAAGCAACCTTATATGTTGAAGCCAAAGCATATCCCCAGCATCGTCCAGGGCTGGAGTCTGCATTTTAGCGGGGAGTCAAACACCATCTATGTGGAAGTCTTCATTGGTCGGGTGGAGTCCCTAATAGAACAGATGTTGACCACACGGCGCTGGCCGGCGACTTGCCGATGCTGCTTAGGGGAGCAACGCTGGAAACCTACTGGCGTATACATTCCACTCCACCATCTCTACGCTGGTCACGGTTGAACGAGGTACTCCGTACGGAGTACCCCACAGTCAATATGAACGAGAGGGTTTTGGACAAGATCCATGCCAGATGGCAACATCCCGATGAGCCCTTCCATAAGTATCGGGCCGACATCCTACGGTTAACGACCAGCTGTCCGAGCCAATGACACCAACACAACTGCTGCGGGTGTTAAAACGAAATTCGAGGCCGGAACTTCGCCGCCATGTCACGAACTCAGACCCTCAGGATATGAAATCATTGGTAAGAGCCGTCAGTCGACAGGAGAAAGTCGAGGAAGACCTGCGAGAACGGCCATACCTGCTAGCGAGAACGGGTCCCGGCGTGGAATTGCGGAAGTGGCACCAGAGCCCAACACTCCAGATCTGGAGGATACCAACATGGGGTCAGAAGAGCTTACGGTAGCCGCAATGGGGAACCTCACGACCTGCTAGAACTGCG
This sequence comes from Odontomyia ornata, assembly GCA_963969285.1. Taxonomy (NCBI): domain Eukaryota; kingdom Metazoa; phylum Arthropoda; class Insecta; order Diptera; family Stratiomyidae; genus Odontomyia; species Odontomyia ornata. Next base: position 164,427,557 of record OZ017738.1, on the reverse strand, counting down.
AGCAAACCGGACATCGGTTTATTGCATGTCGGGCAGAGCGTACTGTTTTCTGCTATTACCTGGAATGCCCAGATTGTTCTACTTCAAAAAACAGACGAGCGAGTACTCGACCACCTCAGCGGTACTCCAAAGCCCCACAGTAGGTTCCCAGCCTGCTGCAAACCCCAGCGTTGACGATAACACACCAACCTTGAGAATTATGACTGCGGAGATTCCCTCTCTTCCGGAAGCCTCTCCAACGACAATGTTGAAGCGACCACCGCAGCTACTGCCTGAAGAACCACGGTAGCCACGAATTCACGTATTAAACCTATATCATGTTCGATTGCAGGGATATCGTGCGGCTCGAGAGCGAATCTTTGCTTCCGAAGAAGTCACCTCTCGCTCGCGCAAAGCAAAATGGTCAACTCGTAGTTGGCGGAGTTTCCGGAAGAGAGTGCGCACCCGCCGTCAAACCCTAAACTTTTGCAATATTTTGGAGGTTTCCGAAAACGATACCAGACCTTACGCCCCAGTCAAAGAGTTGGGCGAAATCGCTATTGCACTGATTGACACGGGTGCAAGTATCAGCTGCCTTGTCTCGAGCCTCGGCTCAAAGGTACTGCATCAACATCTTACCTTGATTAAGCCCTGGCACTCTGAAATCAGCATCGCGGTTGGCACCGAGGGTAAATTGACCACACTCGTGACATTCCGAGGTCAAACTAAGGATTATTATCCCTTCTCTGACTTAGAACGTGTACTTTGGCGTCGATGACATCCTTCAATTTGGTTTGGCCCCAGACTTATTCACCGACTCACCCTTAAATACTAGACATGTCAACGAACTCGCTTCTGTACCCGCCAGGCATGAATTAACGCCTAACCAACGACAACGTCTGGAAGCATCCATCGCTGCATTTCCATCTTATGCTAGCAAGGCCTTGGCCGTACAAATCTGGTCTCACATGTCATCAATATTGGTGATAGTAAACCAATAAAGCAGAGACACTATGCTATCTCTCCGGCCATGGAAAAGCTAGTGTACGCAGAGTTGAAAAGGATGCTTGAGTTGGGGGTTATAGAGGAGTCCCAAAGTGCCTGTTCCTCACCGGTAACCTTGGTGGTGAAGCCAGGTAAAGTCCGTCTTTGTCTAGATGCCCGGAAAGTCAATGCCGTGACCGATAAAGATGCTTACCCTTTTCCACTCAAATAGGAAATATATGGCCACGTCTACGTTTGGATCTTGATCCGGTTGGGAGGATGCGAGGGAGCACCGCTTAAATCTGAATACCCCACTCTTATTTGTGGGCCATAAGGATCGTCGGTAACGATGAAGTCTCTGTAAGTCCGTTCGTTTTTGCCAGGCACAATTTGTTCTTTGAAGAAAAATAGCAACTCTTAGTAGGTTACCTCGGCCTCGACACCAGTCGTGAATGCGAAATTTTTTTGTAGTGGGTCCTTGTGCTAGGGGGAAAGAACCCGCCCCACGACACCACAACGCTAGCCTGCCAGCGCATTCACGCGTCCCCAGACAAGGCCAATCTTGGCGGATATTACCATTCTCTTCCGCCGAGGCGGCAGACCATCGCTGCAGTCCTTCACGGACATTTAACTAGACTCACTTCACTACAACATACCTGAACAGAACGAATTGAGTGAAAGGTCAAATCGAACCATAGTGGAGAAAGCGAGATACTTACTTTTCGAAGCAGGTTTATTTTTTGGCAGAAGCTGCTAACACAGCTGTCTATTTGAAAAATAAATCAGTAGTTTCAGGTATTGAAAAGATTCCATATGAGGCTTGCACTAAGAAGAAACCAGATTTACAGCATATTCGTATATTTCGAAGTCCTGTGAGGGTGCACGTACCTAAAGAAAAAAGAGTCAAGTGGGATAAAAAATCAAAGATGCATATACTGGTTGGTTTCAGTGAAAACATCAAAGGTTACAGAATTTATGATCCAGTTAAAAGAAATGAAACTACGAGTAGAGATGTTGTGATTATGGAAAAGCTAAGAAGTATAGAAACTGTAACTGTTCCAGTAGAGACCACAGATTCAGTGGGAGAATTGTTGCAGGAATCTGCGGTGAAGGCAGAACCTTCTCATAATTAGTCGAATTCCAGTGAATGTGAGTGCTTGGATAGCCTAAGTGATTTTTAGAAATAAAGAAGAAGTACGTAATGTAGAAAAAGAGAGTGGCAAGAAAGAGCAAGAAGATGAAAAAAGTAATGTTTCTCAGATAAACTATGAAGAACCAAAGACAAGGCAAAGAAAAAATCCAGAAAGGTATGGATTTACAAATTTAAGCACGACACCTATAGCAGCAGATGAACTGACTTATGCAGAAGCTATCAGTAGTCCTGAGAAACAAAAGTGGTTGCAGTCGATTGCAGAAGAGCTACAGTCAACGACAACCAAGCGTGGGAGATTGTCGATGCTCCAGATAGTACTAGTGTGGTGCAGTGCAAGTGGGTCTTAAAAAGGAAAATTGATTGTGATAATAAAGTGAGACATCCTGCTGACTGGTTGCAAAAGGTTTCACTCAGAAGGCTGGTGTGGACTATCAGGAAACTTTTTCACCGGGCATTACGCATTCAACCTTGCAGTTACTGTTTGCTTCGAGTGTGCAATTAGGTATCGATATTACTCACCTAGACGTTACAAAAGCATCTTTATGCATTTGCTAGAAGGATTTCCTGTTGAAGATTCTAATAAAGTACTAAAGGTAAAAAAGGCTGTTTATGGTCTCAAGCAATCGTCCTTAGCTTGGTACCAAAGAGTCGATGAGACATTGTGTAATTTAGGGTACAGTAGATGTAAACTTGAACCTTGCGTTTTTATAAAAGGTCATAATAACAATAACAAAACTATTGCTGGTATTTATGTCGATGATTTTATAATTTTTTCGAATAAAGAAATATAAACCAAGTCTCTAATAGAAGCATTGAGCCAAACATTTCAGATAAAACATTTGGGTCAAGTTAACCAGTATCTGGGCATAAAAATTAATATAAATAAAAATGTTATTACTCCTTCCTTGGATTCGTGTTCCTTGGAGCTGGTGCGATTTAGCACCCTAGCTTCCTTCTATCTGTGAGCAATTATTTGCCCACCATTATTAACGAGATTGTGCTATTCTGATCATTGTCAATTATATTTTCTTAAAGTTAGCGTGGATAGTTGGATAAGTTTCTTTTGGTAGTGCTTTGCGTCTTAGGATTCCCAGGGTAGTGTTAGGATGGTTGTCTACTTTGTCGAGCAGTTTGAGTGCTTAGTCACGTACGAATATGTCGACAGGTTCTATTCTAAGGTCCTTGTATATGTCCGTATTTCTAACATACCATGGGATTCCGAAGATTTGCCGAATGCTTTTGTTTTGGATGGATTAGAGTGCCTTTTTGTTGGTCTCTGTCGTCTGGTAGAAGGCTGTACTACCATATAGTAGCGTCGGTCGTATTATTTGTTTGTAGATCAGCAGACGGTTCTTGATGTTGAGTTTCTTGGCCTTAAGGAGTGGAAAGAGTTGGGATAGTACATTGTAGCAATGTCCTCGTTTGTTGCGTATGTGGTCGGTCCAGGAGAGTTTGTTGCCGTATGTCAGTCCTAAGTATTTGGCTATTCTTGACCAGGCAATATTTTCGTTTTCTACAGTCAAAGTTTTCGGTTGTTGTTGTCTTTTTCTGGTTATAAATAATGCCTGGGTCTTGTCTGAGTTTAACTTGATCTTCAATTTGCGAAAATACTTCAAAAGTATGTCTATGGAGATTTGCAGTTTGGTGGTGATGACTCTTGCTTGTCTGGATGAGTATAAAACACAGGTATCGTCGGCATATAGGGACTTGTGGACATTTAAAGGCAGCCGAGGTAGGTCAGCAGTAAAGATGTTGTATAGTATGAGGGAGATGGGTGATCCTTGTGGGACTCCAGCTTGAATTGGCCGCATGGTTGAGAGGTGGCTCTCAAATTTGACACGAAATGATCTGCCGTTTAGAAAGGAGCCAATGATTTGCATGAGCTGCAGTGACATTCGGGACTCATGCATTTTGTAAATAAGTCCTGCATGCCAGACTTTATCGAAGGCTTTGGCTATGTCAAACATAACCAAACCCGTTGATTTCCTACGTTAAGCCCTATTCTAATGTGTTGGACCACCCTCGTAAGCTGGAGTTCTGTGGAGTGTAATGGCTTGAAGCCAAATTGTGCTTCTGGAAGTATTTCTTTTTCGGTAACAACCTCAGTTAGTCGATTTAGTAGCACCCGCTCTACCATTTTCGACAGAGAGGATAATAGGCTAATGGGTCGCCAGTTTTGTGGGAACATGAGGTTTTTACCAGGTTTTGGAAGAACAATAACTATTGCCGATTTCCATATTTTGGGGTATTTTCGCAAGCGGAAAACTTCGTTAATTTTCGCTGCTATTGCATCAAGAATATTATCCGGGAGCCATTTTAACATGGTGTTTGATATTAAATCAAATCCCGGTGCTTTCCGTCTGTTCAGTACTTGTATGATGTCTTTAACCTCTTGAAGACAGGTGCTTTGTATTAGATCGGAGTCTGTAATGTCTGACCTCATGAGCCTGTTGGTCAACCGATTGACGTGGTCTTCGTGTTCGTCAAGGTCCTCCTCATCGGATGAATTTTCACAGAACTGTTATTCTAGAGTATCTGCGAAGGCCTCGTGTTCAAAGGTACGTGATATACCAATATCGAGAGGATAACTATTTCGGTAGCCGTAATGTGTTGGTTCGTTACGGATATGCAGGCTTAGTGGATTATCTGTGATGAATCGGTTTAACTCAGTCCCAGTACGATTGCTTCTCACAGCTCCCCAGCTTCGGTGATAGGCATTGAAGTCTCCGGCAAGGAGTATGGGACCCTGAAAGTCCAGAAGTTTTTTAATATCTTCAATGAGCATAGCTGCCTTCGGGCGGCTGTATACCGAGACTACCATGAATTCAAAAGAATCCGTCCGCACTTGAATTGCAGTAGCTTCTAGTGTTTGTAACATAGGTGTCAATACGAGATTATGGTTCACATTCCTTCTCACAAGAATGGCCGTTCCACCTCCTCTGCCTGTTGTTCTGTCATTTCGGTACAGAAAATAGTTAGGGAAGCGTAGGCGGTTTCCAGGCTTCAGAAAGGTTTCCTGGATGAGAATGATGTCAAACTTATAATCAAATATAAGTTGAGTCAACTCACCAGTCTTATGAAGCAGAGAATTTGCGTTTCATGTGAGAATGGTTAAATGATCCATAAAGCTCATTATTGTTTCTTTGTCAGTGTGCTGTTGAAACTGTTTTGTGATGCAAACATTCCCTGGATTATTTTCGCCATCCTGTCTTCCATCATGGTTTGGAATTGTGTTTGCATGGTGGCAAAGAGTGTGTCCATGTTGTTATTTGTGTTTAGTGGAGTGTTTGCTTGTTTTTGTTTTTGTGTGTTTTTATTTTGTTGTTGGGTAGATGTTGTGGTGGTTTTGTTGTTATAAGCAGCTGCAACTTGTGCGAACGATTTCCTGACATTCACTGGGTTCCGAGGACATCCACCATAGTTGGCTGGTTGTTCTCTACCACAGTTCACACATTTTGGCTTTTCCTCTGCTTTTTTAACGCATTTGGAAAAATGGTGGAGCCCATCGCATTTAATACAACGGGCCTAAGCGTGACAATTTCTGGAGGAGTGTCCAAACTGCTGACAGTTGTGGCACATAACTTGTCCTGTACGGGAGCGTTGCGCTTTAACAGTGCATATGAGGTGACATATTGCCCTTATATTGTATATGTCAGTCTCGCTTTTGGGAAGGAGGACCTTCACCAACCTGGATGGCCCATCTCGTAACTTTATATAGTGGATTCCAATGAGATGAAATCCTTGGCTCTCCAGATCTTCTTTAATGACGTCAATCGACAGTCCATACAGACCCCTGATTACCACATTTAGATTCCTTTCTTCAGGAAGGATATACGTATGGTATTGTATCGTCATTTCTGTCAAGTATCTTGTAAGTTTCCTGTGGTCTTGTGGTGTCTCTGGAATTATCTGGATCCCCAAGTAGACCCTTTTGGCGGATTCGTGTTTTATTCTGAGGTCTTTTATGTCCTTTAGGACCTGGGTCCACTTTTCAGGCTCTCGGAGGATGACAGGTACCATTGTCTGTTTCTTGTCGTCGTCTGGGGATTTGGATGTGGTGGGCGCTGTGGGAGTGGTCTTCTTTTTTGGTGGGATGGCCAGCTCTGGTAGAGCATCGACTCATTTTCTTCTTCTTCTTGGATTGCTTCCTCTTCCATCGCTTCTTCTTCTGAAGAAGGAGGAGAGGGCGGCGGGCCCTCTGATGAGGAAGATGAAGACTCCACTTTTCTCTTTTTGTTTTTGGTTTTTTTTTTTTGATTTAGCCAGCGCCAAATCCCTCAATTGCTCCATGAGCTCTTTGTTAACTCGGCGTTGTTCTGCCAACTCCGAGTTAACCTCTATCAATTGCTGTTGAGCCTGCCTGAACTGCTTCGTTAAGCTGTGCCTGCACAGCTTGCGAAGTTTGCAATTGCCCAATCAGCAGAGCGATCTGCTGATCTTTGTCCATTGGCGATATGTCTGTCATATCCACAACCCGCCCAAACCAAACTCACACACTAAGAAATTTATCCAACTATTTTCACAATTTCTATTCGAATCAACAACAATAATCAAAACAACACGCTCTCGCAAACAAGGAAAGCAAATATCACTCACCCAGAAGAACCCGTGCCTTTTTGCCAGCTTGTTCTTTTCCTGATAGTTGAGAATCTTCCCTCCTGCTCGCACTTTCACTGTTCATTCACTAACTAACTATAATATAACTGCTTATATTCACTCACTCACTAATTGACAACTTTGACTTTCGAATGTCCGCAACGATGCACGGCTTCCACAAGACTCATGTTATTACAATAGATCAGAAGAATTATATTGAACAGTTGGCAAATAAGTTTTGTATGACTGATTCTAATTTAGCAAACACACCCACAGAAAGTAAATTGAACGTAGAGAAATCTAATACGTGTGATAATATCTTACCTTTTCAGAGACTAATAGATAGCTTGATGTTTTTAGCGGTCTTGACACGGCCAAATATTGTATACGCAGTAAGTTATGTATATTAGTCAATTTAATAATTGTTATTCACAATTCACATTTGGGATTATGCCAAGAGAATTTTAAAGTATTTGTTGAAAATAAAAAAAAGTATTGCTTAAGATATTCCAAAGAAGGAGCAAAACAGCTAGGTTTTGTGGATGCAGATTGGGCCAGTGATGCCATTTATAGACGTTCATATACGGGATCTTGTTTCATGAAATCTAGATCTGCTATTTCTTGGGAAAGTAAAAAGCAAAGAACTGTAGCTCTCAGTAGTTGCGAGGCAGAGTACATGGTTTTGTCAGAAGCACGCAGAGAATATTATTTACATAATTTAGAATGTGAATTGTTAGGTTGTTGCAATAAAATTGTTTTATATAATGATAACCAGATTGCATTGAGGATTGCAAGCAACCATTATTTTCATAAAAGTTCCAAACATATTGATGTTAGATATAATTTCATCAGAGAATTGAAACGAAGTATCTGCCAACTTCTAATATGCCTGCGGATCTGTTATCTAAAGGATTGTCAGGAATAAAACATTATGAGCTCATTATAACACTTGGTATTGTTCAAAAGTAATTTGACTATTATTTAAAATGTGTAAGTTTATTTGTTATTTTAGTATAGTGGGGATGTGGCAAAGAATGATATCAAAATAGTACATAGAGAAATCTGTTGTTAATTACGCAAACTAAACTGTCAATGTCAAGTGCCTTTTTGTCCTTTTTCTAGATAAATAGTTAGTCGTTACCCTGCAACGACGTGTTTTCCTTACAATTTAACAGAAAATTTAGTGACAAGAACTGCAATATAATCGCCTTTCACGCCAAACATAGTTGTTTAAACTCCGTTCCAGACATAACAAGTAGTAGTCATAGGTGTAATGGGTACATTGTTTCATCAATAAACTGACTCCTTTTATGCAATGGGAATATCTTCCAGCTCCGAAACTAGAAAATCCAAAGGAAAATAAATCACTTAATTTTGAGACAACAATAATGTTTTTATTACTTTGGGATTCAATGTCCTTTTCAGCATTTACAATTTTAATTTTTATGTTATTTCTTCTATTTTTACAATACATGTATAAAATGAAAGTGATAGTTATGACAATTATAATAAGTGTTAATACAGATCCCACTGTTACAATGTTGTTTTTATATTCGAATTTGATTTCCTCGATTTTATCATAATTCTTTATATTTTCTAATTGTAGTTGGTCTAAATCTATTTTGAATATATAGTTAGATATGTTTCTAATTGGTTCTAACATGAGTATTTGCTGGAAATCTTTTACAGTATTGGTAAATGTTCGATTGTTAATTTCTACTTTACAGTTGCTAAATCTTACAACATAGGATCCAAAAAGAGTGTACACATTTCATTACATGTTTGTTTCAAGATTTCATTTGCATTTGTTACAAAAATTAGACCTTTTTCAATTTCTTCTGTTGTAGTTATATTATCTAACTTTATAATACATTTTGTGTTTTTACAGTTCAATACGTTATTTACTGATTTTACATGTTTGTTATATTCAAAATACTTATTCTTGTAATAGATAGCTTCGTTTATATTGATGTCTAATGATTCGAAATTATTGTTTGGTATTTTTCTTACATAATACGATAATAAAGGCTCAGTAAGTATAGGCACATTGACGACAAATATTATTGTACTATTTCGAATAAGGACACTAATCGATATATCTTGTAATTCTTGAAAGGAAAGTCCGTAAGTATCAATTTCGTCATGAGTCAGTATTGATCTCGACATAATACCGGATTTTGCAGAATTGACATTATCAATCATTTTTTCCAATTCATCTCTGATTAAATCAAGGTTATGATTTAACTGTATGTCCATAAGTATTTTGTTTATGTGGTACGTAACATTATTCATGTCGTCAGTTAACTTTTTAATTGAGTTATTAGTAGTATTTATATTTATGAGTATTTTATTTAAGTTATTTTGAAAAGCATTATTTATTTGTAATTGTTTATTCATAGTTTCTATTACAGCGTGATTATTTGAATCGATTATTTTTAGATGTTCCATTATTTCCTCGTAATCATCGTTATCCATAATTCCAAAAAGCCATTTATAAATTTTTCCTTTAGGGTTGACTAAACCTCTTTTATTTCTTCTTAGATTTTCGCATATTTCAATATATCCGGGCTTTTTACCTAATTCTGAATTACATTACATGTTTCTGTTAACGGGCTTATTGTTTGAGTAATATTTTGTTCAATTGTCCTTTTGGCCTGTTTGTTTTGTTTAGATTTCCGTTTTTTGGAAGACTCTTTTTGTTTCTTTTGTTTGTTTTCAGAGTTTTTGTCGTCAGATGTCTCTATTGTATCAAAATGTAAAGCTTTAGTTCACCTTTTGTTGTCTTTATTAGTTCTTCTGTATAAGGTGTCAAATCTATTTGTTTAGAGATATCGTTCAGGGCATACTCGTATTGTTTTAGATCAATTCTGTGATAAATTCTTATAAAATCTTTGATCAGTCTGACAGGGTCTTTCTTAATTAGAATTATTCCGGAATTGGAGTCGATTTTTTCTATTGCCATTTCTGATGTTGTTGATGAAATTGCAGTAAGAATAAGGATTAGGAATATCCATACTCCAAACTTTGAGGATGATGTCTGAAATTTAGGAGAGGAGTTTTCCTTGAGTGATTTCTAGGATCATTCTCGTCCTAAGTTGGGGAATTTGACTTTGATTAAAGTTTTAAGTTATTATTCCTTGAGATTAATTCGGCTATTATACAGGTAAAAACTCCGCAATCAAATTGATTTTCTTGTTCGGGTGTTTCTAAAACATTCTCTTTAATAAATATAGATGTATCAAAAGGCAAGTTGCGTTTAGCAAGAGATTCTTCTTTAAGGTATTCTTCTAGAGAGTTTAAAAGTTAGGTATTTGTATTACTGAGAGAGTCATAATATTTAATACTGTTTTCTTTGAGATCTATGACAGCTAAACACCAATGGTTACCATTAACGTGGATTGGTAATAATAGTAGATCGTAAGAAAATATGTCAGTTTTTCTTGTCCATCTAGAAATTGAACTGTAACCTTGCTGTAGGTATCTAAGGATAAAGAAGGTATTGAAACAATATGTTTTTGGTAAGTCTGCGTTATTTCGGATTCGTTCAGAAATTAAGTTTAAGTAGAAATTAATTACTTGTATATTGAACTTAAAAATTTATTTTTTCGTTTCCAAGACCGTGAATTTATTGTATATAAATACAGATGTACATTTTGTCCTTCACACTAGGACTTCATCAGTGTAACTACCCTTTCTTAGCCTAATCCTAAACTATTTATCTAAATTACTTTTTAATTATCTCATTACAAATCTTAAAAGTTTATCAGAGCCATTACCTAAATCTTTGTTTAGCCTTTTTATTACAGGTATATTTCTTATTTCTATAGTTTCACTAATGTCCAATTCATTCACCTTTCTTACCTGTTTTATGACTTTCAAACTTTCAGCGCTTATCGTATGATTGCTTTCGATGACATGTCTGGCTACGGTCGACTTTACCTGTGTTTATTGTTCTTTCTCCTCAATTCTACGTCTTTCATGTGTTCATCAAATCGTACTACCGCTAATCTCTTTGTTTGCCCTATATATACTTTGTTGCAATCTCCGCATGAAATTCTATGTATGCCGCTTTTCTCGTGGTCCTCAATTTTGTCCTTTACGTTGTTAAGCAATTTACTCAATTGCATACCGCTTCTTGGAACTGCGTCTATGTCATATTTGCTGAACATTTTTTGAAGGTCCCTATGCATGTCCGAGAACACTATACTCACTCTTCGCCGTTGCTTTTTACTGATGTTCAGTGTTGTATATTTCCTAACTTGTAGCTGTCGATTTTTCTTGTGGATCATTCTCTTAATTGTTTTCGCTTCATACCCGTTTTTCTGTGCCGTATCCATGATGTAAACCAACTCCTTTTGGAAGTTCACCGCACTCATTGGTACCGTTAACAACCTGTGGACCATACTACGGTATGCCGCCATTTTATGCTGATACGGATGGTGCGAAGTATTTGGTATTGTCATCTGCGTCGTCGTTGCCTTCCGGTGTGTTGCAAATTCTATCCCGTCGGTGCTTCTGATTAACATTAAATCCAAGAACGGTAATTTTCCTTCTTGCTCGATTTCGACAGTAAACTTTATTTGAGGATGAAGCTTATTCATATACTCCAGCTGTTCATTAATGATATCCTTGCTCATCACCGCCACGATGTCATCCACGTACCTTATCCACAGTTTTGGAAGCATATTCTGTTCTTGCATCCGCTTTTCCATTGCCGCCATAAATATTTCTGCTAGCATTGGTGATATGGGGTTTCCCATTGCTAGCCCCCGAGTTGTCTTATAATATTGTCCCCGAAATACGAAGAAATTTTCGCTCGTACATATTCCTGCCAGTTTCACAAACGCTTTGCACCGTTTTTTCCGTTCCGCCGTCCCTTTGATTTTTTGCAACCAAAGTTCAAACTGATATAAAGCTTGTTTTTGCGGTATACTTGGAAATAACGCCTCTACATCGAAAGACACCAGGACGTCATCTCCATCCATTTTCGCCATTTTTTCTACTCGTTGAATCAAGTCTATTGAGTTTTTTATACTGTGGTCACCGTTCACTGCTGCTAGTTTTCTACATTCTGCTACCAGCCACTTAGCGATCTTGTACGTAGGTGAATTTGAATCTGCAACTATTTCTCTCATCGGATTCTCTTTTTTGTGCACTTTGGGTTGGCATTTCATTCTTGGTATTGCGGGATTTGACATTCTCAGATGGCTAACGTCTCCCAATATTGTTTTCACTTCATTCAACACTTTTTCTACTCTTTTTACTGAATCCTGAATTGGGTTTATTCGGAGTTTAAAATAACCCCCCGATTCAATTTTTCTTCGCACTTGTTCATCATAGTCCATTTTGTCCATTATGACAACTTGATTTCCCTTATCTGCTTTCAAATAATAAACTGGTAGTTGTCTTAGCTCTTTGATGTTGTTCATGGTTTAAATAAAGGTCTCAAATTTGCAGTTAACGAAAGGCGCCCAATAGAAGAAACGATTATTAATATTGAAGCTGGTATAAAATTCTTAAATAGTGATGATCAGGAGCAAATCAGGGCAGACGCGAGAAAAATATTAGGGAAACACATAGGAAAACCAAAAAATTACGACATCCAGACCATGAACAACATCAAAGAGCTAAGACAACTACCAGTTTATTATTTGAAAGCAGATAAGGGAAATCAAGTTGTCATAATGGACAAAATGGACTATGATGAACAAGTGCGAAGAAAAATTGAATCGGGGGGTTATTTTAAACTCCGAATAAACCCAATTCAGGATTCAGTAAAAAGAGTAGAAAAAGTGTTGAATGAAGTGAAAATAATATTGGGAGACGTTAGCCATCTGAGAATGTCAAATCCCGCAATACCAAGAATGAAATGCCAACCCAAAGTGCACAAAAAAGGGAATCCGATGAGAGAAATAGTTGCAGATTCAAATTCACCTACGTACAAGATCGCTAAGTGGCTGGTAGCAGAATGTAGAAAACTAGCAGCAGTGAACGGTGACCACAGTATAAAAAACTTAATAGACTTGATTCAACGAGTAGAAAAAATGGCGAAAATGGATGGAGATGACGTCCTGGTGTCTTTCGATGTAGAGGCGTTATTTCCAAGTATACCGCAAAAACAAGCTTTATATCAGTTTGAACTTTGGTTGCAAAAAATCAAAGGGACGGCGGAATGGAAAAAACGGTGCAAAGCGTTTGTGAAACTGGCAGGAATATGTACGAGCGAAAATTTCTTCGTATTTCGGGGACAATATTATAAGACAACTCGGGGGCTAGCAATGGGAAACCCCATATCACCAAAGCTAGCAGAAATATTTATGGCGGCAATGGAAAAGCGGATGCAAGAACAGAATATGCTTCCAAAACTGTGGATAAGGTACGTGGATGACATCGTGGCGGTGATGAGCAAGGATATCATTAATGAACAGCTGGAGTATATGAATAAGCTTCATCCTCAAATAAAGTTTACTGTCGAAATCGAGCAAGAAGGAAAATTACCGTTCTTGGATTTAATGTTAATCAGAAGCACCGACGGGATAGAATTTGCAATACACCGGAAGGCAACGACGACGCAGATGATGATACCAAATACTTCGCACCATCCGTATCAGCATAAAATGGCGGCATACCGTAGTATGGTCCACAGGTTGTTAACGGTACCAATGAGTGCGATGAACTTCCAAAAGGAGTTGGTTTACATCATGAATACGGCACAGAAAAACGGGTATGAAGCAGAAACAATTAAGAGAATGATCCACAAGAAAAATCGACAGCTACAAGTTAGGAAATATACAACACTGAACATCAGTAAAAAGCAACGGCGAAGAGTGAGTATAGTGTTCTCGGACATGCATAGGGACCTTCAAAAATTGTTCAGCAAATATGACATAGACGCAGTTCCAAGAAGCGGTATGCAATTGAGTAAATTGCTTAACAACGTAAAGGACAAAATTGAGGACCACGAGAAAAGCGGCATATATAGAATTTCATGCGGAGATTGCAACAAAGTATATATAGGGCAAACAAAGAGATTAGCGGTAGTACGATTTGATGAACACATGAAAGACGTAGAATTGTGGAGAAAGAACAATAAACATCAGGTAAAGTCGACCGTAGCCAGACATGTCATCGAAAGCAATCATACGATAAGCGCTGAAAGTTTGAAAGTCATAAAACAGGTAAGAAAGGTGAATGAATTGGACATTAGTGAAACTATAGAAATAAGAAATATACCTGTAATAAAAAGGCTAAACAAAGATGTAGGTAATGGCTCTGATAAACTTTTAAGATTTGTAATGAGATAATTAAAAAGTAATTTAGATAAATAGTTTAGGATTAGGCTAAGAAAGGGTAGTTACACTGATGAAGTCCTAGTGTGAAGGACGAAATGTACATCTGTATTTATATACAATAAATTCACGGTCTTGGAAACGAAAAAATAAATTTTTAAGTTCAATATACAAGTAATTTAAATAAACCGTTGAGATTATAAGGGTTGATTGAGAAATCGTTATAGAAATTAATGATCTCTTGTAATGTTAAGACTGAATCTTCAGATACGGACATCAGTTGGTTGTCCGTTGTTTAGGATTTCTTCTACCTGGTCTATTTGTTCGTTTGTAAGATCGTTCGATGTATCGTACGTAGTTTCATCTTCAGTTTCGTTTTCTGTGGGCTTGTATTGTTCGTTATGTTTCTTGAGACGCTTAATTCTTGAGGGATGAATTTTTGCTCCGCGTTTATTATTTTTGAAAGAAATTATGTCGTCATTATTATTTTTCGTAATTGTCACCTTGCTTTATTTCGGTTCTTCTTTATGCCTTTCGTTCGCGTAATTTTTCATGAAAACGTTTTCCAAACCTTGACAATCGGAACAAATAAAGTGCATATCCATATATGGGTGGTACCAGTCCCTCGGGGCATCCATGCAAGCTCCGTGAAGTTTTCTGTTGCAAAAGGCCTTGCACGTCACAAACTTGAATGTATTATCAAAGGCGATACAGTTCGGTAAGCTACACTTAACATTCATTATGAGCAAGATTGGTTTGCAAGGTTCTAAAATTTTTAAAAGTTTATAAAAGTTTTGCAGTCACTTCGTGGTTGTAATGAACGATTGAAATTCTTACAGATCTAACACATAGAACGCTACTTAATTTGTACTTAGCGGCCAAGGTAAATTGATTAATTGTTGTTATTTTTCACTGGACTAACATTTGAAGTAAATACTTTGTTTTGTCATGGGAAATTTCTTGTGGTTGCGCTCTGTTTTTATTGTGGTATTTTATCAACTTTGATTTCTTGTTCTTAAGTACTTCTTGAATTTTGATTTTACTATGTAAACCTTGAAGTATTTCGATAGGTTTGCATTTAGTACTTGAGTGAATGGAATTGTTGTAACATTCTGTAGCTTTCAAAATCTTATTTGTTATAGAGAGATTCGAGCTTGTTATGGTCAAGATTCAAATTTGTTCTAGGAGAGTGTTGTTATTAACTTGACTATTTCTATTATTCCAGAAAGTAGTCAGTTGGTTTTAATTTTTGTTTTATTCCACAAAAATTTTATTTTATTTTATTATAATGTTGACTCTTTTTATTATTCCAAAAAGAATATCAACGTAGTAAAATTTATTTATTTTAATTTAATATTTCCGCTTTTCCGGTTTTATTAAGATTGGCTCTTTCTATTATTCCAGAAAGTTAGCCAATATATATTATTAATATTGTGAGTGTTAAAGAAAATGTTTTTAATTGTCCTTGATGTAAGTTCAAGAGCACTTTTCACTTCACAAATATTAATTTTTTGGTTCGTTGTTAATGTCCTAGAGGTTCCTCCCTCCTAAGACGGTCGACTGTGCCAGTTATGTTATAACTTATTACGTTTCTCAAAAAAAATGTTAAAGTTCCTTCCACGGAACTTGAAATGAGAACACCTTTAAAGTTTACTTTTAAATACAACACTTTATTGAATATTAACTTATTATCTAACACTGTTCACTTATAGTTACTTAATAACTTTTGCACTACTTGACACTGAGGTTTTTCCTTTGGATTAGATTGAACTTCGAACTAGAACTGAAAGGAAGATCAATTGTATCATCTTCTTTTATATCATTGATGTTCATCGTGGGTGATCTCTATCGTGAGATATGCTGACTTGGACTTTGGTCGAGGATGAGATACGGAATATAATTAAGTTTGGTTTGTTTATCCAAAATATGGGATGATGTGTCTATATGACAGGAAGTGGGATATTAATTAGATCGCGATATTGATATGCAACAATGTTGATAATGGGATATGGAGACAATGTTGCAATTGTATACTTTGTTGCAATAAGAATTGAATATATGAATTGAATATATATTTGAATATTAATAGGTAAGTAATTTGTAAATGTAATATATCTAGGATGTTCAGGTGTTGAATCTAGTGGTAATTAGGGAAGGTTCAGGTAGTAAAGGGTTTGTAACTCGCGTGGCTTGCAGGAAAAGACACATGAAGGTCTTTCTCGGCGATCTTCTCACAGCGGCTGCTTTCCACGTGTCAGAGTTACCCCACCTCTAAAAGGTTGTTGTTTCGCGTATTGTAAAAATGAATGTCTCATTGTAATTAACTTCTTATTCACTTTTGCAACTGCTTATTTATTTATTTATTGCCAAACAAGGCATCATTTGACAAAACACAAAGATATTACAATTTATACATTAGGTTACTTAATGATCTATTGTATCCGAGAAGAGCAGGATTGTGTAATTATGGACTTGAAAAGGGACTTGGAAATGGTTGGGGAATAATGATTGCTGAATTTGTTAAATGCTTTACAACATCTATTTATTGGCACGTTATCCGCATATATGGTCCGATGTGTTCTTGTGGTGAACATAGGAGAATTTCTGGTAACTCTAGAAGGGTTATTCAGCCGTACCTTCTCGGAAATAAATTTCACGTTAATATTACTCCTAAGCACATCGAAAATTAGGCATGAGGACAACGCAGTTCGCCTAGAAGCTAGTGATGCCATATGCAATATTTGGAGTCGGTTATCGTAGGATGGAAGGCTATGGAAATCTCTGGGGTCATAGAGGGACCTTAGGGCAAAGAGTAAAAATTGTTTTTGTACGACTCGAATCTAGTTTTATGAATGTTGTAAATTGGGTCCCAGATCAAACAAGCGTATTCGAGAATGGGACGAACAAGTGAAGTGTATAGCGATTTTGTTGCCCAAATATTCTCGAATTCTTTGGCTCTCCTTTTGATGAAACCTAGCATCCTATTAGCTTTAGAGAGGGCTTCGTCATGTTGAAGATTGAACCGAAGCTGAGTGTCTAAGATTACGCCTAGATCTACTATGCTCTCAACTCTGCTCAAACTCGTGCTTTTGATTTGATAATCGTTAAGGATGATTTTTTTTTCTGGAAAAACTTATGACATGGCATTTATCCAAATTGAGTGCAAGTTGATTATCGTTGCAGCATTGGAGCAAAATATTTAATTTGGATTGAAGAAAAGAAGCGTCAATATGCGATTTTATAATGTGATATACCTTCAGATCATCGGCATAAAAAAGGTGAGGTATATCGGATAGTGCCACTGAAAGGTCAGATATGAAGATATTGAAAAGTAATGGACCCAGATGACTACCCTGAGGAACCCCAAAGAGGATATTAATTTTCTTCGATAAGCGACCTTGGAACTTGACATATTGGATGCGGTTTTTCAAATATGAATGAATCCAGTTAAGCGGTGGGCCAGTGAATCCAAAACTATGCAGTTTTTTTATCAATATTTCATGATTCACGCGGTCAAACGCCTTGCTGAAATCGGTGTATGTGGTGTCGATTTGGTTACCTTTTTCCATCGCACATAGAATGTCTGGCGTCAACACGACAAGGTTGGTGGTAGTAGATCTGCTTTTCCGAAAACCATGTTGCTCGTCGTTGAGATAAGGTTCAATAAGAGGTGAAATTTTATCGCATACAATCTTCAAAAAGCTTCGGTTTAGAAGATAACGTAGCGATTCCCCTATAATTTTCAACAGACCGCTTTTCGCCTTTTTTATGGACAACAACAAATACGTGAGAAGTCGCAATTCACTCAACTTTGTTAGTAATAGTATGATTTATCGATTTTATGTTTTCTTGAATAAAATCTGAACGGTACCCTGAAATTCAGTACACAGATGTCTATTTATATGATTGATTGAATCTGCAAGTTTCATAAAGATTGCATCATATTTAGCGAAGTTATAGCGGTTTGAATTTTCCTGTATTACTATGGAACAATATGCGCTGCATGTATTACTATGGCAACATATGGCTATGGAACAACATGCGCTTTTTACCAACTCAGACAATACAGGTTTTCTAGGATTTGCATGAACATTTCAGGAATGATAGGTGTCATGTACGAGTATATCTTTGAGAATCGGTTCAGTTAGTGGTATCAGTAATCGTAAAACAAAATAGTGGCTGTTTTAAATGCGAAGATTGAATAATTTTGAGTTATTTTTTCCCAACTTCAACGTTTAAGGTGCATGCTTTGAACACTTGATTCAATTTAATGAATGACTGAAGCTGAGTACCTACAATTAATACTCATAAGTGAAACAAGTCAAGGAGGCGGGAGGGAGCTTCTAACAAAAGGGCTTTGTAACAACTCTAGGATTCGAAAAAATTGGCTATTAATCGATGATAACAGTACAGAAGAGTGGCCCCTGAAAAAAATTTCATCAAACGTAGCCGATATGAGTATGAAATGAAAGTTTTCATGGGAGCTTTTCAAAACAGTTCTTAAACTGTCAGTTTTTGCTTCAGTGGGGGCACAGGGGAGAAATACATGAAAAATGTGTTTCCACCCTCGCGAATGGACATCTGAAATAATTATCAAGGGAAATATTTATGACCAAAAACCTCAGAAGTCGAAATTCATTCAACTTTGTTAATAATAGTATGATCTTCGAATTTCATAGTTTCTCCAATAAAATCGTCATTGACATGCTTCTTGACTTTATTCAATCTGGTGACTGCATTTTGAAAATTGAATACAAAACCCTTCTGACATGAGCGTAGGTCTGTTTACCCAACTTGTCTTTTTTCTTAATTTTAGGTACAAATGAATCAACTGCGTCAAGAATGATTTGATAAAAGGTGGATAAGGCTTGATCCAAGTCTAATGTTGACAAAGTACCAGTTCAGTTGAAAGTTGATAGAAGGCTGTTAATATTGTTATAATCGCCATTACGAAAGTCATATACTCGTACAATCTCATTATTGTAAGAAATAGAGTTTACTGAATCAGGAGTGGAAAGTTCAACAGAAAAGGCGGAGTGATGAATTGTGTTGGAAAACAGGTGCTCGCTCTCATCAGTTGGATTGACCACTACTTCGACATGTGCATTTGTGAAAATGAGGTCTAACCAATTTCCGTTTTGGTTGGGGATAGGAGCGGTTTGCTGCAAATCATTGCCATATAAGGTGCTCACTAAGAAAGTCATTAGGACGGGAAGAAGATTACCAAGTTCATCGGTTGCGAATTTAATGTTTGGCCGATTAAAGTCACCAGTTATAATGACTCTGTCTTCTTCATTAATTCTGGCAGTAATTCCAGCTATGATATCACATACAGCATTATAGATAATTTCGACAGATTCTGGAGGTAAGCATAATTTTAGAGGGACATAGAAGACGCCAATATATACAAAAATTTCTGCAGCTTTATTTGCACTATTTTATGCTGGAATAATGAATTTGATAGCGTCTTGACGGGCTCACTAAGGAGAGAGTTATGAGCAGCAATCAATACACCACCTCCGCGTCTTTGTCCAGTACTAAGGAAATCTCTGTAAATAGACCAATTATTGTCCAGAATCTCCTCATTTTTGTGGGAGTCATTTAACCATGTTGCGGTCAGGGTAAGTATATTAAAATGGCAAGATTTTGCGTCAAGAAACAGTTGGGGCAGTTTATTACGGATACCACTACAGTTGTGGTAAAACAGTTTGACTATGTTGAATAGACTTATGAAAGGGGCGAAAAATTTGTGTTGGTTTTCTCTTGTCCTTTGTAGTGAAGAGATATAACTGGAACTAACAAAGGTCGCCTGGTCTATGGTCACGCCCAACTCTTCATGATAGGGAAAATATAAGTTTCGAAGGGCGTCAAGATCGACCGGAAGGCCTTCTCTTTGCATATTGATGTTGAGACAAGTCCTCGTTTTACCTTCAATACAGGTTGTTTCCGGTGCTTTATGCATGTAGGAGAGGTAAAGGCGAACACATTCATAAATTTTGTGCTCTCTGAACCTTGAAATAAGGTACCTTTTCTCCAGATCGTTACTCGAGACAATAGTGGCCTTAACAGTGGGTGGCAAGAGTGGATCTAGAAATGATTTGCAGTTGTTTGAAGTGGTTGATAAAGTTGGCAGTCCGGATGAACTCGTGGCTGGTGGTATTTGGTCTTCACCACGCACGAAATTACTGTATCTAGTTGTTGAGATGATGTTTCAGGTATCGAGGACGGATCTTTAGTCATCATATCGACAAAGAGCGATCGCTCTTTTCCAGAAATTTTTCGTGGTTGGCCACAAATCTCCTTAGTGGTGTTGACTTCTGGCTCATTTAACGTATCACTATTCAATCAAATAGGAGGAGGTAAGGATGGAGGTGCGTTATAAGAGATGTTCGATGAAATTGATGTGTTAGTTATGGAGTTAGGAATACATACTCTCTTATAATTACTTTTGTCACGGCTGGCCTTGGATTCTGTGACTCCATTACGCTCCTTCCATAATTTAAAGCTCATACCGTTCCACATGTAGTTGCCGTTCTTTCTTCTGTAGTTTGTGAAGAGCCAAGAATACTGTGATGGAATGAACACTTTGAAGCTTTTCCTTTGAGTGTTCTGAGAAGATAGTTCTTCAAACTTGCAGCTATTGATGTGGAGTATGTTTTCAAGCGGTTGCATTCAAATTTTTCCCTTTCGTAAAGAAGATGCTGTACGCTGCATCTGCGATTTTTACCAGAGATGGGCTAGGATTAATTATTCACTTTTGTAATCTTTTGATGCGATCCTTCTTCTTCTTCTGTCCAGAAGGTTCCAAGCTTGTAGATGTAGTTAGGAGTTGGATCAGGTGATGATATTGAATTGGCATGTTGTGTTTCCGTTGGGCGCAATGTCTGGGGAGCCCATGAAGTTTTATATTGCTGGTTCAGAATACTGGTGCACATCTCCTCGAGCCTGCACAATCTGGTAAGAATATGAGCAAATTCCTCTCGGTCGCTTGTTTGTCAGGCTGTGAAGATACTTTTTGAAGTTGTTCACTAAGATTTTGCAGGGCGCTCGAGACGTTACTTTCAAACAATGATGACTTCTTAAAAGTTACATTATTTTGCCATGGTTGGATATGAGTAACTGTCTCTTTTATTGACACTATCTGATTCCCCAATAATTCTAGTGCTTTATACACTTTTTTGTTGCTATCAGACAGTTCGGCAGCTTTTTCGTCAAAGCTGCTCGCCATCAAAACTCTCATCGTTAGTTATCGTCTGAGAATGCTGCCGTGAGATAAGCTGATTTTTTTCTTCATTTAAACCTTCGATACTGCTGATCAACTTATCATACATGTTAGTTAAAGTATTTTCCAAACCTTGACAATCGGAACAAATAAAGTGCATATCCATATATGGGTGGTACCAGTCCCTCGGGGCATCCATGCAAGCTCCGTGAAGTTTTCTGTTGCAAAAGGCCTTGCACGTCACAAACTTGAATGTATTATCAAAGGCGATACAGTTCGGTAAGCTACACTTAACATTCATTATGAGCAAGATTGGTTTGCAAGGTTCTAAAATTTTTAAAAGTTTATAAAAGTTTTGCAGTCACTTCGTGGTTGTAATGAACGATTGAAATTCTTACAGATCTAACACATAGAACGCTACTTAATTTGTACTTAGCGGCCAAGGTAAATTGATTAATTGTTGTTATTTTTCACTGGACTAACATTTGAAGTAAATACTTTGTTTTGAATTTAAATTATAATTATCAGTTATTATTATTTTGCACACATAAAGTTATTTGTTAGTCACCACTATGTATGTCACTATATTTGTTTATTTGTTTATTCTTCTTGCACTTTGTAAGTAGGTCCAGAAATGGCTCACTAGAATTTATTGTATCACTGGGCAATGTAATTATGCTAGCATTCACATGTGGTCAAGGTTAATTTATTAATTGGTATTTGTTCATTGGACTTGCACTTTTCATTTACTGTTATTTCATAATCTATTTTAAAATTTAAAACATCGTGTACCACTAAGTATTTTGCACGCATTAGCACTTTGTTCGTCGCCAGTTATCATATCACATATTTTTTTCAAGTTTGATACGTTTGTTTTCAACGATTATTTCATCGTATTCATTGAATAAACTCTTATAAGCACAAGTTGTATAGGTAGTTAGTATTAACTACCTATACAACTCGGTTGTATCCAAAAGTTTTATCTCTTCTTCGTCTTCACAACACCTTCACCTTCGCACACTTTTCTGAATAGCCTTCAAAGGATCACCACTTAACCAGTAACTGTTTACAAATCTTAATTTCCCGGACATACTGTATTTGATTCACCCTCTAGTCAAAATAATAATCACAAATTATTGTCGCGCTAAATAATTTAATCATTGGCCATTAGCCACTTTAAGCTCAACAAGTCGTCACACGTGTGACTTTAGTTCGTACAATTATAACAATTTGCTATTCATATTTATCTTCTCAAGTCAATGAGCTTCTCGATTCCATTCTCCACAGACCTTGTCGCTCAGATGTTTTTGCCTTAGAGAGTTCCCAATTATTTCAGAGCATATAACCACATGTTGCTGGCGGGCGAGCGTATCTTTATCTCTAGGACTGACTATTCAGCCAATCACGCTAGCGGCAACTAAGGGAATGCTTTCGTTCGAAAATAGCTCTATCAGCAGCGGGCACGGTTTGACGCCGAGCGGCTCAGTTGCTTTGATAAAATGTCACACGAGCGAAGGTAAAAACAAGGTAACAGTAAGGGGGGAATCACAGTTGTATGCGGTGGAGTGGCGCACATCTGATTCAATTGCACAAGGCGGCCGTTTTCGCGAGCCACTTTCTTTCAAATTTCAAATATTTTTTCACTTTTGGGGCTATGACTCTTTCACTGTGAATACTGGTTAATTTATGCAAGCACGCAGCGTCACATAAGCGTAACTTTTTTTCTTTTGGTTGAATCATGTCGCGCAAGAATTTCAACAGGAAGATACTTTCCACCTGTGCGATGCTGTCGGAACGAACTCAAATAAATCACTTTGACTGCAAAGCGGATATTCCCGGCGGAGATACTTTGAAACGTCGCTACATGTGGCGATTAAAAACAGACTCCCTATCAGTCTAAATCTTTTGTTTCTTTCCCTTTCTCCCGTGCCACTACCGGTAAAAATCCAATCAGCTGCCCACTCAGCCGAACTCAAATGCATTCCGTGATGTAATATACCGTTGGGCTGCACTAAATCAGTGGTCCCATATCCTCAATTTTAATGGGCAGATTTAAATTTTTTGAAGAAAATTGATTAAGTAAAGAAAAATGAAAAAGATTGTAAATAGTAATAAAAGTTAAATCTCATGAAGAATATAATTAAAGAAAACGTTTAAAATTAAATATGAAGCAACATTGATATAAAGTTACATTTAATATAAAGGAAAATTGATATAAAATTACATTTAATAATAATAAGAAGAAAAATTATTCTACACATTACGATTACAAGGGTTATAATTACATATTTTTTCTAAATCTGCCATTAAAATTTTGGATAGGACATAAGAAGGTTTTCGAGCAGTTAGCTTGTATGACTGCTTGATTAGCAGTGTTCGATAATAAAAATACTGGTGATAATATATGAAACATGGAAATCAGTGCACCTGAGCTTAATTTAAATTTAGCAAATAGTTGTGTTGAGCTTATGCACGAAGAAAAATTCTTGGAAATAGAGCCTGAAATCGAAAGAATCTGAAAAAATTATTTGGACAACAACAACAAATACCTGAGAAGATGAAATTCGCTAAACTTTGTTAGTAACTGTATGATTTATCGATTTTACATTTTCTTGCATAAAATCGTAAATAATAAATATATATGTCCACTTATAAGGCTAATAAAATGTGAAAATTTCAGGAGATACTATCCGATTCTTTAGTGGTTATGGTCATTTAAATTTCCGTTATTACAACAACAAAAATACGTGGCTATTCAGTAATATGTGTTTCCAATCAACTCGGACACTACGGGCTTATTAGGATTTGTATGAAAGTTGCATGAAAGATGTATATCATGCCAATCTTTTAATATCTGTTCAACGAGTGATATTAGTTATCATAAAACAAAATGGCGGCCATTTGAAACGAGAATATTGAGTAAATTTAAGCTGTTTTTTTAATAACTTCAGCATTGAAAGTACAGGCTATTAACTCTTGATGAAAATATGCATTTTAAAGGTGAAAAATTCATGGTGGTAGGAGTTGAAATTCGCTTGACTTTGTTAATAATAGTAGAATTTGTAAATAAAATATTTTTTCCCTGTGAATTCATACGGGTACCTTCAAATTTAAATTAAGGTAGTTCAAGGAAAGGTCCTTATAGTCTATTTTAGTAAAGCTGAATCACATTCACGGAAGTAATAGCAATTTGAAAGCTTTCCGAGTATAACAAAAACAATGTAAGATTTTTCTACCATTCGGGCTTTCGATACCAGACTTCTTATTTCCAGATGAAATGAATAATCAAAAATGTCTTTACGGTTTCATTGAGTCAATGGTTGGTAGTATTACTGTAATAAAATGCCAGCAAGTTAAAATGGTATAGTAATAGTTTCACTTTTAAAACGAGTATGTATCTGTTGTTAAAGGTTTTCTTGAGTTTATTCATTATTGGTATCTACATATCGTTGGCTGATTACAAACCTCTTTTGACAGAAGCGTAGCTGTGTCTACCCAACTTGTTCCTTTATATTTTTTGCTTTATTCACCACTTTATGATTAAAACTTAAGAGGTGAAACCAATTGTACCTCAATCACACTGTGACCCTAGCAAATTCATTTCAGAGCGCTAACCGGACTTGGGCCAGCTTTCTGGAGCGCTATCAAAACTATGGCCATAAAAACCGTAGGTCATAATATATTGTACAGGGTTTTCCAATAAGAGGTGGTATTTTGATAGTAAAGCAAAATGCCATTTTTTAATATAAATGATCGGATGTTTATTTCATTATAAAGAAAAAGGAATGCCGTTAATAGTGAAAAATAACATCAGGCAAATGACTACCGCGACCACGGTTACATGACCATATCCTTTTCATGAAATTTTCCATAACCAAATCGTAAAGTGGCTGCCCTAAGTCCTCGATGGTTTCACGAATTCCATCTTTGAGGCTTTGAATCGACGCTGGGCTGTTGGCGTAGACCTCCTCTTCCACGTGGCCCCAAAGGAAGAAGTCCCAAGCTGTTAAATCACAAAATCTTGGTGGCCAATTGTGATCACCTCTCGAGAGATAACACGGTCCGGAAACTTTTCCCGTAAAAAATCAATGGTTTCGCTGTTTGTGTGGCACGTAGCGCCATCTTGTTGAAGATGAACGCTGTCCAGATCAATATCATCCAATTACGGCCATAAAAAATCATAAATCATCTCTCAATAGCGCAATCCATTTACCGTAACTGTTGCTCCAGCCTCAATTTCGAAAAAGTAAGGTTCAATGACTCCGCCGGACCAATTTTTTTTTTTTTGGTAGGGAGGTGAATGCTATTTATGCACAGAGTGTAGGACTCCCATGCGCGACTGGACTACCCACTAAACACCTCCCCTGTCAACCCGAGAACCCAGCCTGGAACGGTTTGACACATTACTTCGGGCCAGGTCTCGTTTTGTTACGCCGTGGGGCGCCTTCAAGCTGGGGAAGAGCGATCCCCTATCCGCAGCGCTTCCGGCTGCTGTGAGTCCCTTTTATATTTTAGGACTGCCCGAGCATAATGTGCCACCTGGTTCCATTTGTCAACCGATTCGAGCATCACCGCAACTATATTATCCGGGGTGAGCTGTCCCGTCTCCCTGTAGAGTTCTCTTTGCAGCCTGACCTGTTTTGTGCGCGCGAAACATGTGTAACAGGCATTGTCCTCCTCTCCTGGGCAAAACCGACAATCGGGAGACCGTGACTTACCGATCTTGTGCAGGTAAGACTGAAAACACCCGTGCCCGCTCAAAAGCTGGGTCAGATAGAAGTCAGTCTCACCATGCCTTCGATTTAACCACGGTCTCACATCCGGGATGAGGCGCGCAGTCCACCTTCCGTTCGTGCAATTTACCCAAGACTGCCGCCAATTGTTGAGCGAGCGCTGTCTCTCCTCGCGGACAACTATCTCCCTCGCATCCTCGTTTCGGCGCAGGTAAATAGCAAGGAGGGCGACAGGTATCACGCCTGCAATCACTCTCACCGCCGAGTCGGAGACTGTTGGATACGAAGATGCAATTCTCAGTGCTCCTCTTCCCTGTACCTTAGCCAAACGTTTTCGGTATATCTCCTTGCTGAGAGCGTCGCCCCATACCTCTGCTCCGTACAGTAGCACCGACCCTACAGCACTCATCAACTGGCGTCTTCTTGATGGGCTGGGTCCCCCTGAGTCGGCCATAAGTCGACTCAGAGCCGATATTCCCGAAGCAGCCTTCTCAGCCGTTGCCCTGATTTGCTCAGAGAAACTCATCTTCGAGTCGATCAGTAGCCCCAGGTACTTCACCGCTGGATTCGATTCGATTTGAATATCTCCAATACTGATCATCTTTACCTTAGGGATTCTCTTTTTTGTCAAGATGACCACCTCGGTTTTCTCCAGTGCTAAACTCAGCCCGCGAGCAGTCATCCAGTCCCTCACTCGGCGCATTAGCATACCTAGCCTAAGTTGCGCTTGTTCAACGGTGCGTCCGGCGACCAGAGCCGCAACATCATCCGCATAGCCGACCAAGCGCGACTCATCTGGCATCTCAAGTCTCAGAAGCCCGTCGTGAGACACGTTCCACAGGTCCGGACCAAGGATAGATCCCTGGGCAACACCCGATGTAATTTCCATCCTTCGTTGGCCCTGTGTCGTGTCGTAGAGCAGGCTTCGATCCTTTACGTAGTTCCTCAAAAGCCGCATTAGATATTCTGGAGCTTGAAAAGAGTTTTCCAGCGTGTCCAGAACATCCACCCATCTAGCGGAGTTGAAGGCACTCCTGACGTCGAGTGTCACCAACAGGACGATCCGTCGCTTGGTGCGACTACATGCCTCTGCCCTTTGGACCGCGTTTACCACCTCTGTAATCGCATCAATGGTAGAACGTCCTGCTCTAAACCCGTACTGCCGAGGAGGTAGGTCCCCAGCAGCATGAATCACGTCAGTTAGTCTTCCCTTGATGAGTTTCTCTAGCACTTTCCCAGCCGTGTCTAGCATGCAAGGCAAGCGTTGAATGTGCTGAGCAGCAAGTCAGGACAATGGTGATAGACGAGCCGCAACACATCAGCTGGAAAGCCATCTGGACCTGGAGCCTTCCTCGCTTTCAAGGAGAGGACTACCTCCTCCAGTTCAAGCTGTGTGAAGAGTGGGCACTCGACTACTGTTTCACCATGGACAGCGTCAACATGGACGGGATGGGCGGGGAAGAGTCCCCGCACCATCGCGTCCATCTTTTCCGCGTCATGTATACGAGGCTTCCGTAGGGCACCAAGTTTCCCCATGACCAGTTTGTAGCCAAGGCCTCACGGATCCTTGTTCACATTGTCCACTAGGTCTTGCCAGCAGCGAGCCTTGCTACTGTTGATCAGTTTGCGAAGGCATTTCCTGGCCGACTTACATGCTGCCACCTGGTTGCATGCGTCGTCACGGTTCCGCGTCCGTTGAGCCTCACGCGGAAGCTTGTGACACTCCCTCCACTTTTCAGCGATTTCAGTAGACCACCAGTACACTGGGGGCTTGCCGTGCCGGGGTCTTCGATGGGGCATGGAAGCGCAGCAAGCAGTCGTAATTATGCTCATAGAGTTCACCACGCCTTGAGCTGCCAGTTCTTCCATCCCCTCCGAAGCTCCCTGCAGCGGCTCACCTGATGTGAGAATCTTGACAAACCTCTCGACGTCCATTCTTTCAATGTTCCATCCAATTATAGAAGGCCGAGAGCACGGACGTCGGGAGACAGCATCACTTATCTCAAGTAAAATGCACTGATGATCACTGGCTGACTGAGGCATGCCCCATTCGATTGCTTTAGAATTGAAGTCGCCCCCAACGAGCACTTTACCCTCTGCGTTCGAGATAGCGCCCTCCAAAGCATAAAACTTGGCTTGGAAAGATGATATCGATTCGTTCGGCGTTAGGTACACAGTCCCTGAGCACCGAACCCACACGAAACCATCCCTCCGTCCACAACTCTTCGCTTGGAAATCACTGTTCCGAATCCAGATGGCGGCAGTACCAGTTTCGTCGGAATACCATAATGCAGGACTTTCATCATGGTGTTGCTCACTCAGCAGCAAGAAGTCGGAGTTCATGTCCCTCTCAAACTGCTCAAGCAGACTTTGGGCGGTCGAACTGCGGTGTAGATTTAGCTGTAGGATGCGGGTCATCGAAGCTCTGATTATTGCCTTGGCTAGGGCTTCCTGGAACACCCGGCATTTTCCTGATCCCAAGACGTGTCCAAAATCAGGTTTTGGATCAGCATCCTTGCAAAGAGTACAGTGTGCCTCCTTCGTACACTCTTTTCTTTTATGTCCCATATCACCGCATTTCTAACATAGGGAACTCCTATCAGGTCCTTTGCATACTTGTGTGGTGTGACCATAACCAAGGCATTTGAAACATTGAAGACGCGTTGCTCTTCACCGGATCCTACAGACAACCCACCCAATTCGTACTTTGCCCTTATTCAGGAATTGTTCGGCGTCCTTTTCGGTCAAGTCAACTATGGCCATGCGTTGTCCCCTGTTGTTTTCTGGTGTCAGTCTCGCTTTGATCCTTCCCACGCTAGGGAACTCCTTTTTGATGACCTCTTCTACCTCGGCCAGATCCGTCACGCAGTCTATGTTTCGTATTTCGATCGTTGCCATCGGCCCGAGCGGGGCTGTAGTTGCGCTTTTGCCGAGGACTTTCTTTACTGCGTCACAGAATGCATCTTTATTGCCGGCTTCTGCTCCGAACTCGACCAGTATGTGGCCCGACCGCGTTGGTCGTACTACTTTAATGGTAGTATTGGTGTCTTCGGGCCTTACGTTCCCCCTGATGTCCCGCAGTACTTCCGCGTAGGATCGGCCCTCTTGGGGCTTTACAAGCAGTGCCTGCTGCCGGGGCCTTCGTCGGGGCTTCTGCCTCTCCTGCTTTGCATCAGGTCCTTTTTGTAATTGGGCATCCGTACGAACTTTACTTTCTGGCTTTTTTTGAAGGAGTTTTTTTGCAGCTTTCTTCGCTCCTTTTGTAAGCATTTTTTGGAACCCCTGATCTAGTGCTCCACGCCCTTCAAGTGCCTCTTCCTTCCTTGTTTTATCCCGATCTCCTTTGATTGGGCTAGACGCCATTCTTTTATTGACGTTTAATGGTGGAGCTATCTGCGTGTCGCCTTTAGATTTCGCCCTAAGCGCCTCTTTAACCTTCTCTTCGTCTTCGGCCTTTAACCAGCTTCTCCGATAGCGCCCTATGCGATCTAGGAGCTCATCTAGTTTTAGGAGCCCTTCCTTTGCTGCTTTGCTGATTTTTGGGGAGTTGCATGCAGCTTGTATTCTTTTCAGAACATCTCCCGCTTTTCGGAGTAGTCTTTCTTCTTCATATCGCTGGGCCGCAATTGTGCCTTGCAACCATCCTTGGGAGAGGTTATTGCGTTCCGTTTCTGAGTGCAGTACTTCCGCCACATTTTCAACATTGGCGGTGCATTCACACGGTGTCTGGTCACTCTTTGCTTTTAGTGCCGTACCTCGTTGGCTTCTGGATTTTTCGTTGCAATGTTGGGATTTGTGACCCTTGCATCAGTCGCTTCGGTAACGATCGCAGCAGTGACAATCGAATTTTCGGTGCACTTTATGTTACTTCTCACCGCTCGAACACCTGAAGTGTCCTGCAGGGTTTCCCGTTTCTCCTTAATAGGACGCTCGGGCGTTCGCATCATTTTCTTGCTGCGCCCGAACGCCGCAGGAATCTCAGTCTGTATTCTCCGTTTTTCGTCCGTCTTCACTGTCGTTGTGTTAGTCTTCGTTTTTGTCGTTGTTGTCGTGGCTGCAACCGCTGGTTGCGTCGTCGTTATTATTCTTCGTTTCTTTTTCTGGGTATTTGTGGTCTTTTGATTTTGTTTGCTCCAGATTTGTTGGGTCCCCCTCGGAGCCGCTATCTCCGTTCGTGTGTGTAGTCGCTTTTTTGGTCCCATGGTTATCTTTGCAGAGCAGGGAGGCCATGCGAGGGTTGGTACAAGCCCTTATGGGGACAAGCGCTCAAAGCCAGACCAGCGCTAATCGGGAGTCCGTCTCAACCGAACCTACACCACCAACGCAATGGTGCGAACTTCGAACGTACTTCGAGGCCTGCCAAGGTTTGACCGGGACGGAGACGGTATGATAGTTGAATTGGAGCCGTTCACACACAAGTTTCACCTCGGCGCTACTGTGCAAAGCAACTAGGTCCAAACCATCACATTCGCCAGCCCAAAGCGTCATTTCCAGTTCGTTGTCCAAAGCGTAGTCCAGATCCAATCAGAGTCGTTACCTGTCATCCCAGGAGGGACCCTCACGGCGCCCCCCATATCCTCGGGTCCGTGGGGGTGGCGCTCCCCAAAGAATGCTAGCCCCCAAGAGTGCTCTTGTTGACCGGCTTTCTCCCTGCGGGAATTTCCTCGGATACGTGGGGGTGGCGCTCCCCAAAGAATGCTAGCCTCCAGGAGTGCTCTTGTTGACCGGCATTCCCCCTGCGGACACTCCGCCGGACCATAAACCGCACCAAACAATGACATGTTGAGGATACAGAGGCTTTTCAACAATAATTCTTGGGTTTTCCGAGCCCCAGATGCGACACTTTTGCTTGTTGACGAAGCCACTGAAGTGGAAATGAGCCTCATCACTCAAGATGATTTTTCGATGGAATTCCAGATCATTTTCATACATTTCAAGGACCCAATCAGCAAAGACACGACGTTGTTGATAATTGACCGGCTTGAGTTCTGGTGTTAACTGAACTTGATAAGCCTTAAGACCCAAATCTTTATGCAAAATACGGTGTAATGACGTTTGTGGAATGCCTAATTCCAAAGAACGATGAGGAATGGACACACCTCGGTTTTCTTCAACACTTTCGGCTACAGCAGCAATATTCTCGGCTGTTCTTGAGGAACGTGCACGGGTTTTATTCTTCACATCACTATGTTCTCCTAACAGCTCGAATTTTTCCACCAGTTTCTGTATTGCGGTCCGATAAGGTGCTTCACGACGAACCAAAGATGTTCGAGTTTTACGAACCGTCTCTGCCAAATTTTCACCATTTTTATAGTGAATTTTAATAATTTCAATGCATTGTTGAGGCGTGGATCGTTTCAGTTTTATTTATGACGTAGTTTCTACTTGTCAAATGTTAAAAAAATGACAGCTTCAAAAGTGACACCTACCGAAATGGCGGGCGATTCAAAATAACACCTCTTATTGGAAAACCCTTTACGTATTCATTAGGAACATGTGTAGGTAAAACTCTTTCTTTTGTTCCTATAGCTATGCATTGAGTGGGATACTTGAATGGACAACCAACATTTTGTGCGCTCATTCTGGAGCGCGGTTAAAATCCCGTTCATCAAAATAGGATCGTTTACATGCTACACTATAAGTGAGCTACCCTATTTTACCAACACATTTTCCCTTAGTAAAAGCAGTGCAGATTGACTGCCCATAAAACTTAACCAAAATTAGGAATATTGAAAAGAGTCAAACATCTAACATGGCAAGATCAATAGAATATAAGGTTTGTTCTTAACGGTAGTTATTGAAATCAGCTGGGATGAACAAGCGCTGTATTGTGACGTCATCTGGGTAAGATTTCAAATATTTTTAATTAGAAGTAGAGGGAACATTTGAACATAATAAAGAACAACAATGAATTGTAACGAACTTTGATTCTGTTCTGATTTTCCCAAAGCATTTGACTAGGATACTACTTTGCGGACTGTTGTCCAGCTTGTACTAAAGTTAGTAGTTGAAGATGGAGACTGCGAGAGAAGGGTAGTAACAGGATGGATATCTTTATATAGACATTAAGAATACGCAGTGTACCTCACGGTCCTCCAACTAACTACTAGTTGATACTTACGTTGTCTGACTTCAGTTATGAAATGCGAGCTGAATATACGTGTGAAGTTGAAACTTTTATAGGAGAATCGCATGGTATATTCTGAAATCTTCGGGAACGTAGTTGGACAATAATCATGAATTTGCCCCAACTTCACATCGCCTAAGCGTAGCTGGCCATTCTGTGACAGCTAGTAATTTACGTATTTTAAGCAAAAACAAAGAATTTTTTTCAATTTAGTTATTCTTTCACCTGTGTGATTATTGAATCCACCTAAGCTTTATTTTGTACCATAAAAATGCAAGATATTGAGCTAAATGCGATTTCTTGCATGGCAAAGGTTATGTGCTTTATGTAATTTCGTAATACTTGTACACAACTGACTTTAAAATATTCATAGTCGTATAAATTACCTTAACTATCATTTAAATTATTTCTTTACTATGTTATAGCAATAAAATTTCTAACTAAATAAGCTAGGGATGAGGCTGACGGGGCTTTCATTTTCTTTCTTTACTTTTAATAAACCTAAGAAACTTTGTCTAATCAGATTGATCCCTTATATCATCAAAGTGTTTTCTATCACTGAACCTTTCTTAGGTCAAACCTAAGCCGGGGCAACTTTTGGGGCTAGTGTTTGTCCGGAATTTCAAATTCTCCTCTCAAATTACGAGAAACTAAAAATTAACTCTATCTTATTTGATTTGATAGTAATAATTTTATTTATTTTTCCCTGCAAATATTGTTAGGTTTTTATAAATCAATTTTAGATTACATCAATCTTACTTTCATATTCAACTTAAATCTTGAAGATAATCATATCTGAATCTAAATTAAACAACTTCAATTTTATTATTTGAAATACTGAAATTAAAAGTGAAATCAATTGATAACACACTTTTTAGATCGTCATCAACTTTAATTCGGATAAGATATATTTAAGGTTTGCTTTTTGACTAAATTATCTAATCTTAACTTGAAGTTTCTCAAACCGCGCTTACCTAGTTTATGTGCCGCTTGTGAAATGAGAAATAAATTTTTATCAGTATAATTAGAAATTCGCTAATGAATTATAGTATTTAAAAATCAAAGCTTGAATTTTGCAAGATACAAATAGTTGATCACATTTGTTTGGGTTTTATGTACGGATCCATTTTTATGTAGTTTCACACTGCCAATATCTGATTCATCTTTTCATAAAGAGGCATAGGATTATAATGAGGACAAAAAACTAATTTTCTGCCCTAAACTTACCTGTGTTTCACTAATATAAGCTTCCCATTAACATAATTTGCTTACTAATGAAAAGCGCACACCAACTGAATATAATGATAGCGACATGCAGTGTTAAATGTTGATAGGCAAGCAAGTCATTTGAAATAAATGTTCTTCTTTTTCTTTTTAAGGCTGCAGACCCTCTCGAACTTTCGCTTCCTGCAACAAGTGCCTCCAACTGTCTCGGTCCAACGGGCCAGGTCAGACGTAGTCGTAAACAGGATTGCGACCCATTTTAACATTCAAGTTAGTTGAACCTTGTCTGAGGTCTGCATGTGCGAACATTGCACCCATGATCACTTTGTATACGATACAGATTTTTTCAATGTACTTATGTACTTCACTGAGTTCACTTCATTTTCAGCAGTCGACAAGTGAACATCAGTAACAAACATGATATGTGCGTCCTGACTAGTTTCATCTTGAAACCAAGAACTCATTTCCAATCTCCCATATGACATCTTTCCCCTAAAGCTATCGATAGACGAATAATTGCCTTGAGACTTAGGAAAGTTTTTGAAGCAGCTCATATACGTATGCATTTGTTGCAGTGCGTGCGGCTAGGTTGATAGAACATTTTCAGGGCTCATGCATCTTGTTTTCTTCCTCTCGACGACGCGAAACTGGATTTACCTGTTTAAGGACGGCAACAAGCTGAAGTGTATGAACATCGCCCATTGACCAAGTCCTCCAATTTTGAAATCTGAGCAAATCAGACCAGCGTTCCATCGGTTTCTTCACTGATCTCCGCTCTTGAGCTCTCCCGACGAATATGTTTTTGTATATCCGTTGTTCGTCTATACGGGACACGTTGCCAGCCCATTGCAGTTTGTGCAGTTTTACAATCGTTGCGACCTCCGGCTCGTTAAAAATTTTATACAACTCATAGTTGTATCGGATTCACCATTGGTTCCAATCTAGCTTCGCTCCGATTATTCGCCCCAGGACCCGTCTCTCGAAGGCGTTCAATATGTTTGCGGATGCTTGGTTCTGGGTCCATGTTTTACACTCATGGCATAGATTTCTGCTGCATGCAAAGTGAATTAGGCAATGGCCGTTGTCAATTATTTCATCGTGGAGGCTAAATACTCCAATCTCCGATGAGATAGCTCATTCCCAACCTTAGCGTTGAAATCACCCAGAATTATTTTTGTGTCGTTTGTAGGCATTGAGTTGACTAGTCTTTCCAGGTGATTATAGAACGTCTCCTTTGTTTCTTTATCCTTTTCTTCGTTTGGGGCGTGTATGTTTATCAGCCCTCTTTTGAAGAATTTCGCTTTTATACGGGTTGCACACAACCGTTAATTAACTGCCTTAAAATCAATAACGTTTCATACGGACCGCACAGATGCGTTCATTAAAATCAATAACATGTGATTTGAAGTCCCTATCCACAATTAATAACACTCCGAATTCTCGCTTTCCATTAGGCTTCCCACTTTTGAATATTGTGTACAATGTGATATATTGAATATCATTTCCAGTCCAATTCATTTCCTGGATTACCAGTTTGTTTAATTTATATTGACTAGCCTGTTGTAAAAGGCTCTTAACAGCGCCAGGGTAGTTGCTATAGTCCTTTTTTCGGTTGCGAGGGCGTTGCCGTGGATTTAATCTATTCCAAGGCTCTGGTACAGGTTTTGAAACAATGCAGGGTTTTCCAGGGACGGGGAATTAGCCCATGGCCCAACTCCATTTCGACGGCATAATTATTATTTTCAATTCTGTTATCAGGCGCGAAAGACTGGCCTTCACCCATTTTACGTCACAACAAAGAGCGTGTGAGTAGGATTTAGTAGCAGAGGTGCAGGTATATTTACAGTTATTGGCATTTCTCGGCACTTATTGCCCCATCATATGGGAACCAGTAAGCTCAACGTGTGACCCCGGGACCATTTACTAAAATTCGGTTATGGGATTTGGGATGAGAAATTGTGGGAGCTGCAGGATGAAGGAAACAAGAAGTTCCTTCCTCCTTTCTCAAACAGACTTGATACCGTCTACGGTGGAGCTATCAGAAAATAAGTTCAGCCTAATATAATGCATGTCACTGCCTTAACACAAAGTTATCAATTTAACGCAACTGTAAGCTGCTTGGCAGATTTAAACATGAGTAAGACTATCTCATTGGGGAACGACTGGAGGATATAGCCTTCACGATGAAACAAATGACAACCGCCAGCGCCTGATTGCTTTTGCATGCAGCAGAAATCTAGTCAAACGTTCGACTTGCTTCCCACATCAACGCATTCATAAAATGACCTGGATATCAAATAATAAATATAGATGTAAGTCTAGCGAGCAACAACACAAGAAAAACATACAAAGTAGTGAAAAGCCTGAAACGTGGTTATCAGCACAGACGGTGCTCTGTCGTGATGACATGGGCAATATCATCGCTGATGAAACCAAGATTAAGAAAAGATGAGCATCATATTTCAAGATGCTCCTTAAGCCTCCATACAGCTCCGGAACATCGAAGTCTATAGAAGTTTGCGGAAAACTGCCATTGGCCCCTTCTACTCTGGATGAAGTTTGTTCCATCATCACAGCCCTAACGAATAATAATGCGCCGGGTATCGAAGAGATTCCAGTGGAGCTCATTAAATATGGTGGCAGCAGTGCTCATAAAATTATTCACAAAGTCATCCAGCACATTTGGCAACAAGAATATATGCCGAAAGAATGGAGAAATTCAATTATATTCCCCATCCACAAAAAGGTGATAAATTACAGTGCGGAAAGTATAGAGGCATATCACTACTTTGTATGGCGTGGAAAATATTTTCAAAAATCTTAGAAAATAAAATACGATCATACGTCAACAGTATTATTGGGGAATATCAAGGTGGTTTTAGAGCAGGTAGATCGACGGTAGACCAATTGTTCACGGTCAGGCAGGTGCTTGAAAAATGCTGGGAGCTTAACATAGACGTACAAATAATTTTCGTTGACTTTAAGCAAGCATACGACAGTATTGATCGTAATGTACTCTACCAAATAATACTTTGCTTTGGCATCCCAGCCAAATTGGTTCATCTTACCAAAATGACAATGACGTCGACGATCTCCCAAGTCCGCATCCATAACCAACTCACCGAAGCCTTTGACACAAATATCTGACTAAAGCAGGCAGATGGGCTGGCCCCATTGCTTTTCAATTCGGTTCTAGAGTAGGTCACACGGAAGCTACCTGTCGATACTCGAGGTACATTACTATACAAATCGAGCTAAGTGGTAGCCTATCCAGACGACATCAACATTTTGTCACAGCGAAGAAAAACTAGTAGGGCTACAAATCAATGAAAATAAAATTAAGCTCATGATGCAGTCAAGGCAAAATGACTAAAGTATACAAAACATCACACTTGGCGAATCCTCTATCGAGAATGTTAGCAAATTTGTGTATTTAGGCGCCAAAATAACGAAAAGGGGCAATGAAAGAGACGAAATACGCCGAAAAATACAGCTCGCAAATAAAATATTTTATTCAGCATTGACTATCTTGAAGACCAGCTGCATACACAGAACAAAGCTCCAAGTATACAAATCTGTGATAAGACCTGTGTTATGCTATGAGTGTTAAACATGGACGCTAACCCAAGCGTCCGCAAATATATTGAACGCCTTTGAGTGACGGAACCCGGGGCGAAGAATTGGAGCGAAGTTAGGACGGCAATCAATGCTGAATTCGATACGACCATGAAATTTTTGCCGAACTGGAGGTCTCAACCATTTTAAGACTACGAAAGCTACAATGGGCTGGACACATGAATCGTACGGACAAACAATGGATACCCAAAAAGGTATTCTTAGGGAGAACTGAAGGCTGGAGACCAGTGGGGATACCGAGGAAACGGTGGTCCAACAAGACAGTTCATTGCTGTTCGGATTTCGAAATTGGAGGTCGCGGTCAATGGACCGAGGCAGTTGGAGGCGCGAAAGCAGAAAAGCAGAAAAGGAGCTGTGGTGCTAAAAAGAAGAAGAAGATATGTTATAAGAAAGCTACCTGTCGATACCAGAGGTATGTTATTATACAAGCCAAGCCAAGTGGTCGCCTTTGCGAGTGACATCAACATTTTGTCACGGTCGCTAACAATCGCCAAAGAACTTTTCCTGAAACTCGACAGCGAAGCAAAAATAGTATAGCTACAGATCGATGAGAATAAAACAAAAATCATGACGCAGTCTAGGAAAAATATCTCAAAAACCCAGAATAGCACACTTGGTGAGTGAAATATCAAAAATCCCATTGACACCGCCAGCAAATAATCATTTTCTTCGCCGTCACTTTGAAACTCAAACAATTTTCAAGGAAAATGTTCTGTTACGTAATTACTTCCAATTTAAGCCATTTGAAACATTTGCATGAAAAATATTCATTATTTCAGTTGCTAATAAAATGGCGAATTGCGCTTATTTTCAGAACTTGGGGCCGCTATTTTGAATTTATGCATCTGAAATTAGTTTTATTTTAGATTTATGTCTTAGAGTTCCATCAACCACTGTACCAAATCTCAATAAAATCGGAGTTTGACTCTATACAGGGCAAAAGTTATCACTTTTTAGTGAAAATGGCAGCAAAAAGCATTTGGTTTTAAATTTTCTACGTTTTATTTATCATGAGATTTCGATAATTTTTCCAAAATACAAGCACTTAATACATTTATTAATAACCTCAAGTTTTATCAAAATCCGTTGAAAAAATCATATATTTAAGCCGCCGCCATTTTGAAACGTGCTCATGGATGCCCACCAAAATGAGAAAATCATTAGATATGATTGTTTCATATAAATCAAATCAAAATTGTGACTTCTAAAAGCTTTTGAAATTTCAAGATTCAACAAACCGCCATTTTGTTTTCTGAGACGTGACCTCTAGTTTTTTTTTATATTGTTCTTTAGACATTAATAGTTTTTAACAGATTATCGATATTCATCACAATTGGCTGAAAGGTTTGGTCATAGCATTTTATTTCAGGCGGTTCAACTTTGGATTTTTTATTGTTAGATTCATTACACAGTTCAGTAAATCTCTGTACACAATTGCATCCAAATCTGAACTAATGTTTGGTCAGAACAGAAATCACGATTGTTGGTTCAAAATGGCCGTCATTTCGTTTTCGTTCGGCCGATTTAACTAGTTAAAAAACTTAACCGAGGTATTTATCCAATACATCTTTCACAAAAATTTGGTGAAAATTGGAGGAAAATTGCGACAATATTTCGTTATATCCCATATACATACTCTACGTATTATGTATATATATATATATTTATATATATATATATATGTATATGTATATATATACATAAATATATATATATATATATATATATATATTTATACATATATATACTTGTATACATATATATATATATATACGAGTATATATATATATATATATATATATATATATATATTTATATATATATATGTATATATATATATATATATATATATATATATATATATATATATATATATATATATATATATATATATATATTCATACACACACACACACACACATATATATATATATATATATATATATATATATATATATATATATATACTCGTATGTACATACACACACACATATATATATATATATATATATATATATATATATATATATATATATATATATATGTATATATATATATATATATATGTATATATATATATATATATATATATATATATATAGACAAGTATATATATATATATATATATATATATATATATATATATATATATATATATATATGTGGAATGAAATACGACTGTCAAACGAGATACTACGAACCGGGCAGTTGGTATCCAACCTCCGTAGAGCGTGGACGTGGTTATCTTACATCTATTGTAAATCTTTTTCACAATAATTTAATTACTAGAATAAAGTGAATTTGAATTAAGCTACCGATAAATAAATAGTAATTAAATACGCGTGTGCCGTGCGAAATAAAGAAAAACGGACAGAAGAACAAAGCAGTTAGTGATTACGGTGATCGAACATTTCGCTTTTGCTATAACCGAAATGAGTGCATGGCATCGTAGGTCACTGCAACGCAGCGTGGACGTGGACGTGTTGGAAACGATGAGAGGCGGCGACGATCGCGCATAAAATTTTGACATGCATGACGTGTAAAGCGTGATTCGCAAATTTCATGGCGAGAGTATGAATGTGGTAGCCTATCTGAACGAATTTGAAGCGTATGCAACCGCGTTCAGATGGACGGAAATTCAGGAATTCGTATTCCTTAAAAAATCGCTGTCGGGCGCGGTTTGAATGTTCGTAGACTGCGAGGCAAAACCGGTGTCCTATTTCCAACTAAAAAATGCCCTTATCGAAGAGTTTAAAGCAAAGATAGCTAGTCGTGACGTTCACCAGAGGCTTCGAGAGGAGAAAAAACGGAACAATGAATCGTACCGTGAATATTTGTACCGAATGCTTGAAATAGGCAGTCATGCACAGGTGTCTCGGTGTTTCGGTATGTGATCGATGGCATTAAAGACTCGAAAGTGAATAAGACTATTTTATACGGCGCGAAAACGACAGCGGAATGCAAAGAAAAACTCTTAACCTACGAACAAATGAAAAGCGATCCCGAAGTTCCAAGTGGCCTCAACGTAAAGAAACCAAAAACGGGAAAAAACGAAGCAATGCAGAAATCTCGATACTGTTACAATTGCGGATCATCTGACCACGAATGGCATGGTTGTCCGGACAAGAACGAAAGGCCCAAAGTGTTTCGGGTACAATCTTTTTGGTCACAAACGCACTGATTGCCCGAATGGAAAGGCAACCAATTGCATACGAAAATCTGGACCATCATATTGTTCTGTATTAATTAACGAGGTGGCTTTTTCCGGTCTTATCGATACTGGAAGCGACGTGTGCATTGTGAAGAAGTCGTGCCTCAGTAAAATAAAGCCACGAGACGTATCAGAATCTTCGCGTTGTACGTTAACGGTTCTCGGTTCCAGTATCATTACGCATGGGCTGTGCACTGTCGATGTGAAAATTAACGGTATCTTATTCGAAAATATCGAGTTCAACATAGTAGACAACATGAGTGTTAATCCCAACGTCATCATAGGAACGAGTCTACTCGCTAGGGCCATAGTGGAAATTCGCAATGATAAAATGACAATTACGAAAGTCGATGCGGAGCCTGATAGTAAAGAAACGATGGATGAAGCATGCAACCCAATAGAATGTTGTCTCGCGCAAATAAACACGGAAGAGTTGAACGAAGATGAGCTTAGTGCAGACGTTTGCAACATGAAGGTTCGTTCTGAAGTCAGAAATATTATCTCGAAATATTCACCGACACAACCGAAAGAATCGCCGATAAATATGAAAATCGCTGTCATTGACAACGAACCGGTCTATCTTCCGCCAAGAAGATGTAATGTTTTTATGTCTACATACGTGCGAACGCGGAACCGACCTCTCATCGGTTCTAGACGTTAAGTCTGAGTAGTGCCAACGGATGATACCAACCGGTCAACCAATCCGTGCACCGTAACCCATTCACGCGGTGGCTGCTTGTCAGCCAGCTAGATCGGAGAGGATTTCGGTCGCGGGTCTCCGGATGGGTTACGCTCATTTACTCTATTCAGCCACCAATACATGCCCGTTTTCAAACGCGTCACCAAAACAAAACCATACGGAGAGGAAACCTATTTTACGTTACTCCGTATTTCTTCATCAATCAGTCAAAGAACAAAATCTAATTTTTACTTCGCATTCCCGAATTCCCGACGCGGTACCGAAAAGTATACTACGCTAACATAATTCCAAAAAAAAGCTACACTACAGAAAAACTAAAATCAACTAAGGTACCGCGTACCGCGCGCAACGCGAAACCGACCTCATCGGATTTTCTCAAACCCTACCCTCGCGACGGCATACCTACCCTGCACCTCATTTCCCGCTGAAAAGAAGAACCACTGGAAAGGAAAGTCGTTGTTCAGGTTAGCAGTTCATTTTGTTATTTAATTTCATTTTTAATTTAATAAAATTAGGATTACTATTACAAATATTATCTTCCATTTAAAAACGAGAACCTTCTATAATTTAGAAATCTGTAACGTAAAAAAAATCGTTCAAATATTTATCTTAGATACTTTTCCTTATCTGACTTGATTTTAGTTGTCTACTTTTTCTTATTTTAAGCTTTAATTTTAGAAAACCCAAAAAAACTATCATTCATCTATGTTTTGTTTTTAAACTTTAAATTTTTAAAAAAAAAATCACTTTTCGGGTTTTCGTACATTCTAAGCCTTAAACAAATTTGCTGTTTGCTTGTCTATTTTAAATTTAGTCATAAAGCGCTTATTTCTTATCGGAAAGGATTCGGGGGGTTGAAAAATGTTTTAGAATTTCTGAAACGTTAACATGTATCGTGTTGAAATCAAAAAGACAAATCACAATATCTCAAATTCTAGCCAAGAAAGAAAAACAAATAATGGAGGTCAATAACTTATTTCATGGTGGCACTGTTATCTTGCCTCTTTTAATTGCCAGCAACACTCTTTGTTACTTATTTTAGTAGATCGTATGTAAAAATTATCAGCAAAATCGAATACACTATTTTCTTGTAATTATTTTTAACATTCCATTATTTTGAACAACTATTTTCTATTTTACTCTTTGTTATTTCCACCAAGTTCTTTCATTAATACATAGGTTTTACATTATATGCGCTTACCAGGAGGACTGTGTACAATTATTTAAATTTTACCTTAGTCAGAATTACATATATTAATTACAATTACGAGAAGTTACTGTTCACTTTTATATTATAACTTTTTACTAATGTAAGAAATTTCATTTAAACATAACATTGAACGAAAGGATTAATAGTAAACTCAAGATGAAGAGGGAAAAATAAAGGTGAAGAAAAATGGAACGTTCTCGTAAGAACAGTCTTACGTTAAAAAAATTAACAATCCAACCAAACCGCAAAGAGGAAAGGAGTCTCCTTTCACTAGATGAAGTTGAATTAGAGATTGCATTATCTTGTAGATGATACTAGTTACAAAAAATAACAGTTGAGGATGCCAGAAAAAATTGAGAAAAAAAAACTTGTCCAAACACTAGGCGCCGCGAATGCTCAACTAACGAACAGGACAATTCATAGCCACTTTTGTTGACAAATTCAGTTCTTTTCAGCTAGGCAAGTGTGCAAATGATAAACTTAGAAATCATTTCTTAATCCAAGTAGAAAACAGGAAAACAGATTGGATATAGGTTGAAACGTTCTTTTGCGTTATTTGGATATTTTAATAAATGGTTTTACAATTAACAGTCGTGTCATTATTAATTTTAAACTTCTTTGTGTGTGTGTGTCTCAAAATCAAACAATCTTTGGTGTAGCCTCATTCTACCCACAACAAAGTCATTTTGTTTTGCTTCAGCAAAATTTAATTCGAGCGCTCATTTCATGAAGCAGGGACTGTTCAGCTAATTTTACCAAACGTTTCACCGAAAACGGTCGAAATTAAATTAAAAACACAATCGGCACAATCATATCCGGTGTGTACAATATCACACGCCACATACCCCAAGCAAACCTAATTACCTTGATAGTTCTGAGGCCAAAAGGTGGGAACATTCACTGGCACACTGCAGCACTGATAAAACGGCTGGTACGGCATTGAAGGGGGGTATATTGTTGGCACACCTGCTGGCGGGTAAACTGCTGCAAACTGATCAATAGGCCCGTTTCCCATCGGTGCCGGTGGAGTAGCGCATAATAAACG
Source organism: Odontomyia ornata (assembly GCA_963969285.1). Taxonomy (NCBI): domain Eukaryota; kingdom Metazoa; phylum Arthropoda; class Insecta; order Diptera; family Stratiomyidae; genus Odontomyia; species Odontomyia ornata. Next base: position 164,384,448 of record OZ017738.1, on the reverse strand, counting down.
GCACCATTCGTAGCACACACAGTCCGTTCCTTTTTCCTTGGCTTTTTCCCAATTCCTGCAATCCGACTAGATGTTGTGTTTGTTGTCGCACCAGTTGGTGATCGAATCGAAACGTTAATTTGTTTTTTACCCTTTTTGGAACTGTTGGCACACTCCTTAAAACTCCTTATGCGTGGCGGCCACTACCTCCACACTTCAATTCCACGTGGCCGTCAAATTCTGTTGGCATCCCACGACAAAATAGACGTGGGATGTGCACTGGTCGCAACCAACGTAAAATGACAAGCCACCTAGCAGCAAAGTGTGTTGGTAGTGGTCACCAGGGCGTCGCATGATTCATTACAAAGATTTTCGCCAGCCGAACGAAAGATAATCGATGAACAAGTGGAGTCTTGGTTGAAAAACGGAGTTGTACGCGAAAGTGTCTCTGATTATGCAAGTCAAATGGTTCTGGTAAGGAAAAGGGACGGCAAGCACAGATTGTGTATCGACTACCGAGCCATCAATAAGAAAATTTACAAAGATCGATACCCGCTACCGGTGATCGAAGACCAAATCGACAAAATTGGAGATGCAGCATTTTTTAGTACCCTCGATCTTGAAAATGGCTTTTTCCATGTGAAGGTGGATGAAGAGAGTCACAAATTTACATCATTTGTCACTCAAACCGGACAATATGAGCTCACGAAGGTACCATTTGGATTATGCAATTCGCCCAGCGTATTTCAAAAGCTTATAAATTATACATTCCGAGATCTGATTCGCGAAAACATTGTAATAATTTACATTGACGACATCGTTGTACCCTCACGGACCATTGAAGAAGGCTTAATTAGTTTAAAACGAACCCTAAAAGTTGCTGCTGATAATGGACTGAATATAAAATAGAGTAAATGCCGATTCCTGCAGGAAGAAATAGAATACTTAGGCCATCGAATTTCAAAAGGAACCGTCAAGCCGTCGATCGGTAAATCAAAAGCCGTTATTAATTTTCCGATTCCAAAGACGTTGAAGCAACTACAAAGCTTCCTTGGACTTGCCGGATATTTTCGGAAATTTATTCCGAATTTCGCAACACGAGCTTGACCGTTGACCGAACTTACGAAAAAGGGAGCTGTCATCAATTTAGGAGAACTTAAGCTGGAAGCCGTACACGACTTGAAAAATGCGTTGACATCAAATCCTGTGCTGAAAATCTTCAAATATGGCATTCCTACGGAGTTACATACTGATGCCAGCAAACAAGGGTATGGAGCGGTTCTTCTCCAGAGGGACGCGGAAGACAACTCGATGCATCCTGTTTTCTATATGAGCAAGTCTACGACCGAGCCTGAGAAAAAATATTCAAGCTACGAACTTGAGGTGTTGGCTGTCGTTGAAGCATGGAAGAAGTTTAGGATTTATCTGATTGGACAGCGCTTCAAACTTGTCACCGATTGTAAGGCGTTTAAATGCACCATCGAAAAGAAGGATTTGGCAACGCGGGTTGCCAGATGGGTCATGCTGCTTGAAGAGTTCGATTTTGAAGTGGAGCACTGAGCTGGAACTGGCGTGCGACATGTTGATGCCTTAACCCGCAATCCGGTTGTTATGATGATACAAAATGACGACTTTCTGAAACGATTGAGCGAAGCAAAACATAGTGACGAGGCGTTGCTACCTATCATCAAAATACTGAGAGATAAGCCTTACAAAAATTATACGATGCATCATGGTATTTTATGTAAAATTTCAAATAATAATAGTTTGTTTGTCGTTCCAGAATTGATGAAATCAGCATTAGTTCGGGAAGTCCACGAAAAAGGGCATTTCCGTTTGCAGAATATGAAGTATATGCTGCAAGAGTTTTATATCCCCGATCTGGATCGTCGCATTGAACGTTGCATTTCCAGTTGTGTGAGATGCATCTTATCCGATAGAAAACGAGGCAAAGCAGATGGATTTTTGTACCCGATTCCGAAAGGCGATGTCCCCCTCGCTGCGTTCCAAATCGATCATCTGGGCCCTATGCAAGACACGAAGAAAGGTTATCGTTATATTTTAGCTGTTATCGATGGATTCACAAAATTTTGTTGGCTTTTCCCGACAAAAACACTTGCGTCCTGCAGAAGATGGAGGTAATTGCTGAATCGTTTGGTTATCCTCTTCATTTAATTTTCGACCGAGGAGGAGCATTTGTGTCGCAAACTTCAAGAAGTATTGCACCGACAACGATATTGAGTTGCATCTTGTGACTACCGGCGTGCCTAGGGGAAATTGGCAGATCGAGCGTCTTCATGCGGTTGTCATATCGGCACTTACGAAGTATCCTATTGACACACCTGATGAATGGTTCAAAAATGTAAAAAATATTCAGAGAGCTATTAACTCTACGTTTCATCGATCGATAAGAATGTCGTCATTTCAATTAATGGTCGGTACTAAGACGAATTCTGGAAAGGACATTCGGCTTATGGAGATTTTAGAGGACGTTATATCCCAATAGTATGACGAAGCTCGAGCAGAATTACGCAAGCAGGCGAAAGAGGCTATAGCGAAGATGCAGAATGAAAATTCGAGAAATTTCAACAAGAAGCGAAAGAAAGCTACCATCTACAAAGTTGGGGACATGGTTGCGATAGAGCGAGTGCAGTTTGGACGGGACTGAAGATCAGACCAAAGTTTCTTGGTCCCTGCCGGGTTGTTTCAATCAAGGGATTCGCTCGTTATGGTGTGCAGAAGGTTGGCGAACACGAAGGCCCAAAAGTTACCTATACGAGCGCAGACTGGATGAAACTATGGGCTGAATTGGACGACAATGACGACCTCACCGTTCCACCACAAGACGCAGATGACTCGCCTGAGGCAGACGAGTAATATGGATGACCGAGTGTGGAATGAAATACGACTGTCAAACGAGATACTACGAACCGGGCAGTTGGTATCCAACCTCCGTAGAGCGTGGACGTGGTTTAACCTTTCACATCTTACATCTATTGTAAATCTTTTTCGAAATAATTTAATTACTAAAATAAAGTAAATTTGAATTAATCTATAAACCAATCTTTACATATATATATATATATATATATATATATATATATATATATATATATATATATATATCTATATATATATATATATATTGTCGCGTGTTATTGGTTCGCGGCCAATAATTTTAATGTTCCGGGAAAGTGAAAACGCAATGTCTTTTAATTTAAGTTAAAAGTGTTTATTTAATTAAATAAAATGCACAATAATCAGTTAACACTTTCACTAATTTTAATTGTCACTGTTAAAAAAAAAAATCTAACACTTGTCCATAAATTTATTATCGCAATTGTCTTCTAAATTACTTCCCACACACAATCGCAGTTCTTATCGCGGTCGAATGAATGATTCCCCCCATTCATTCAGCTCGCCTTTATATAGGGTCTCTACCTATTCACCCATTTCTCGCACATTGGCGAATGTTCTACCGAGAGGTACCTGGTAGGTTCGAGCAAGTTCATGAATGGAGTGACGTCACTTGCAGATGTTGATCATGCTTGTTGGATTCTCGTGGGTTCGAGTAAATTCATTCGTTGACGTTCTTAATGATGATGAAAACAATTGCGACAGTAGCTCGCAGAATTATTTGTACATGTAATTATTTGTACATGTAACACTGCCCCCACCTCAGTTCTTTTCGCCCCGAAAAGATGTGTCGCTATTTGTAGTCAATTCTCCCTGGGTGTAATATGGGGCAAGACGGTCCAGATGCACGATTTTCATTTTAGCTCTCGGCTTACGATGTTCCTGTATTCGGTATACGACGTCGTTGATTCGCTTTGTAACTCGGTATGGTCCCTCCCAATTATGTTGCAACTTTGGAGACGTACCCTTTCGCCGTTGCGGGTTATAAAGCCACACCAAGTCATCTTGCTGGAAGCCAGTAGAATTAGCCTTTAGATCATACCTGGTCTTCATGCGGTCAGTAGCCGATTCGAGGTGTTTTCGCACTGTCCGATGTATCTGGTTCAACCGTTGTCTTAGATCACTTGCGTACTCCGAGACCGTTTGGGGTTTCTCAGGGGGTGTTCCGAACTTTATATCGGCTGGCAAACGAATAGTCTTTCCAAAAATGACTTTGGCTGGGGCTTGGCCCGTCGATGCATGTTCAGCGGCTCTATACGCCATTAAAAATAGTGGGATATGTCGGTCCCAGTCCCTTTGGTTCTCGTCAACCATTTTGGCCAAGTGTTTATTGAGCGTGCCGTTGAAACGTTCGACCATTCCATCGGATTGGGGATGCAGCGGTGTTGTCCCCGTTTTCCGTATTCCCAGCTGCTCGCACATTTCGCTAAAAACTAGTGACTCAAAGTTTCGGCCTTGATCCGAATGTAGTTCACAAGGCACGCCGTACCTGCTGACCCAATTTAACACTAGCTGTTCGGCTACAGTAGTTGCTTCCTGGTTGGGAATGGGGTAGACCTCGGGCCACTTGCTGAAATAATCAGCTACAACCAGCGTGTATCGATTTCCCCATTCAGATTCAGGAAAGGGTCCAGCGATGTCAACAGCAATCCTTTCGAATGGCACGCCTACGTTATAGGTTTGCATTTGTCCTCTCAGTCGTCGCTTTGGGCCTTTGACGGAAGCGCAAATTGTGCATCTGCGGCACCAGTCCTCTACGTCTTCTCGAGCGTGGAGCCAGTAGAATCTTTCCCGCAAATTCGCTAAGGTTTTGTTAACACCAAGATGGCCTCCCGAGGATCCTTCATGCATTTCCTTAACCACATCGTGGATTCGGCTTTTGGGTAGTATAGTTTGCATCCTATAGGAGCTGCCATCCGCCGTTTCCCATTTCCGCTTGAGTACGCCACCCTCCACCTGTAGGGAGTTCCATTGTGCCCAATAGCTTTTCAGGGTTGCGCCATGCGTTGAAACGTCCTTCCACTCAGGTCGCCCAGTCGTCTCCTTCCATACGAGCAATGGTCCGATATCTTCATCGGCTAACTGGGCATTTCGAATCTCCTCCGATGACCAACCTTCATCGAATTCGGCCGTTATCACTCGCAGATCAACGGGCGGCTCCTTTTCTTCAATCCGTTGGCAATGTTTGCAGTTAGCTGGACATGGATGACGAGGCGTCAGCAATTCCATGAACTCTGCCCTTGTGGAGCAGTTGGGGCCTCACTAGGTCTGGTCGGATCGTCGATCGGGTTGCACCAGTGTCGTTTGTTAGGGTGCATTGTTCTTCATCAACTTGACCAGGAAGGCATCTGTCTGCTTCTCCACGATGTTGCCTTGGCACGGTGCTGGGGATGTCGATACTCGTGGCCAATGTTCGCCCCACGAAGTTGGCCCTTGCAGTTTGATGGGCCTCCATTCTAGGCTCCTGACACGGTCTGGATCTCCACCACCCTGGACAATAGCTCGGTCTTCTTCCCTTCTTGCAGTCTCTTTGCAGGTGCCCTTTTTCCCCGCAATTCCAGCATCTAGGCGCACCATTCACCTGCAGCTCTCGCTCAATTCCCACGCGCTCACACCTGGATTTATCTGTCACTACCTCGCGAACCCGGACAGTGGTACGGGTCACATTTTTGGCTGCCTCAAAATTTAAACTATAAGCCAATGCTTCCTTGACTGTTTGCTTTTGAGCTAACCGCACGGCTTGTTGCAATTCCTTGTCCTTTAAGGCGCTGATGAATGCTTCTGCTGCTACGTCATCTCGATGTTCTGGGTCGTACGCTGGGTAAGCCAAAAGTGCCAATCGCTCAATGTCTTTTGCTAGCTGCTGCAAGGTTTCGCCAGACTTCTGCATCCGATGCCGTAGCTGCGCCCGGTAAATCTGCTTCAGATGATCGTCTCCATAACGCATGTCCAGCGCATTCATTATAGCAGCCGGGTTTGAATGCAGCTCAACATGATCAACATCTGCAAGTGACGTCACTCCATTCATGAACTTGCTCGAACCTACCAGGTACCTCTCGGTAGAACATTCGCCAATGTGCGAGAAATGGGTGAATAGGTAGAGACCCTATATAAAGGCGAGCTGAATGAATGGGGGGAATCATTCATTCGACCGCGATAAGAACTGCGATTGTGTGTGGGAAGTAATTGAGAAGACAATTGCGATAATAAATTTATGGACAAGTGTTAGATTTTTTTTTTTAACAGTGACAATTAAAATTAGTGAAAGTGTTAACTGATTATTGTGCATTTTATTTAATTAAATAAACACTTTTAACTTAAATTAAAAGACATTGCGTTTTCACTTTCCCGGAACATTAAAATTATTGGCCGCGAACCAATAACACGCGACAATATATATATATATATATAGATATATATATATATATATATATATATATATATATATATATATATATATATATATGTAAAGATTGGTTTATAGATTAATTCAAATTTACTTTATTTTAGTAATTAAATTATTTCGAAAAAGATTTACAATAGATGTAAGATGTGAAAGGTTAAACCACGTCCACGCTCTACGGAGGTTGGATACCAACTGCCCGGTTCGTAGTATCTCGTTTGACAGTCGTATTTCATTCCACACTCGGTCATCCATATTACTCGTCTGCCTCAGGCGAGTCATCTGCGTCTTGTGGTGGAACGGTGAGGTCGTCATTGTCGTCCAATTCAGCCCATAGTTTCATCCAGTCTGCGCTCGTATAGGTAACTTTTGGGCCTTCGTGTTCGCCAACCTTCTGCACACCATAACGAGCGAATCCCTTGATTGAAACAACCCGGCAGGGACCAAGAAACTTTGGTCTGATCTTCAGTCCCGTCCAAACTGCACTCGCTCTATCGCAACCATGTCCCCAACTTTGTAGATGGTAGCTTTCTTTCGCTTCTTGTTGAAATTTCTCGAATTTTCATTCTGCATCTTCGCTATAGCCTCTTTCGCCTGCTTGCGTAATTCTGCTCGAGCTTCGTCATACTATTGGGATATAACGTCCTCTAAAATCTCCATAAGCCGAATGTCCTTTCCAGAATTCGTCTTAGTACCGACCATTAATTGAAATGACGACATTCTTATCGATCGATGAAACGTAGAGTTAATAGCTCTCTGAATATTTTTTACATTTTTGAACCATTCATCAGGTGTGTCAATAGGATACTTCGTAAGTGCCGATATGACAACCGCATGAAGACGCTCGATCTGCCAATTTCCCCTAGGCACGCCGGTAGTCACAAGATGCAACTCAATATCGTTGTCGGTGCAATACTTCTTGAAGTTTGCGACACAAATGCTCCTCCTCGGTCGAAAATTAAATGAAGAGGATAACCAAACGATTCAGCAATTACCTCCATCTTCTGCAGGACGCAAGTGTTTTTGTCGGGAAAAGCCAACAAAATTTTGTGAATCCATCGATAACAGCTAAAATATAACGATAACCTTTCTTCGTGTCTTGCATAGGGCCCAGATGATCGATTTGGAACGCAGCGAGGGGGACATCGCCTTTCGGAATCGGGTACAAAAATCCATCTGCTTTGCCTCGTTTTCTATCGGATAAACAAAACAATTGCGACAGTAGCTCGCAGAATTATTTGTACATGTAATTATTTGTACATGTAACAATATATATATATATATATATATATATATATATATATATATATATATATATATATATATATATATATATATATATATATATATATATATATATATATATATATATATATATATATATAGTTCTTTTTCTTGAAAAGCCGTCGAGATTTTGAAGACGCATTTCGACTTCTATGAGTGTCTAAAGGATGTGTTGAAAGGAATGACTTTATACAGTCATAGGATGGGTAGTGCTAAATTAAGTCAGGGACTAAATTAGGTCAGGCAGAGGGATATTAGGTTTTTTTGGATGTCCGTTTATTCTGCTTCATCTGGATTCCGTTTTCGTCGGAGAGTGTGGTCTAGTACTGAGAAAATTGCGTCGGAATTTGTAATAAGTTATTAATGTTACCGTCTGGTTTTCTATGTTTATATATTTCAAACCTTTCTAGGATGTCAAGTGTCGGTCCTTTGCTGTGTTTGTGTAGCAATGTCATAGCGTTTGTCATAGCATCAGGCTCGTGTGCGTGGTTTTGTAGGTGCGTTGCATAATTGGAGTCTGACTTATTGTGTAAGAAAGATTGTAAGTGCTCTTTGTATGTTGTCGTTAGTTTCCGTATTGTCCTTCCTATGTATACCATGCCGCAGTCTTTGCATGCCACTTTGTATATGCCGCTGTTCCCGTATAATGATATGTCATTCAGTTTTGGTTTCAGTTTGTTTCCAATGTTGTTGTTAGTGTTGAATGCAGTTTACAGCATGTATTTCTTAAAAGGAAGCGAGCAACTTAGTCGTCAACTTGGGACATCAACATGCCATGTTGACGACAATGTTGAATGTGTGTGGGCATGTTGATGTCGCAAGTTGACGACTAAGTTGCTCGTCAATGGACCCTATAAGGAAGTTTGATGGTTTGTGTATCTCTTTGCCTACATTTATTGATGAAATCCACTGTTGGTCCTTCTTATGAGTTTCTGTCATTTGGCGTTCCTGTTTTCGTTCGTACTGTGTAACAAGTTTATCAATATCACGTTATTTGTATCCATTATTACTAGCTATTCTGTAAATTTTGTTTAGTTCTTTGGAGTAGATAGAAGGAGTCATTGGGATGGAGTGGAGTCGCTGCACCATTTATCTGTACGCTGCTAGTTTATGTTGTGCAGGGTGGTTAGATGTTACGTGCATGGTATGATCAGTTGTGGTTGGTTTTCTGTATATTTTGTAGTCAAATCGTGCTTGTTCGCGTGTCACGGTTAGGTCCATATAGTTGAGTTGTCCGTTTGTTTCTTTTTTCAGGGTTTGTACTAAAATACAAAAGCCTATTGCAATGACAACCTGTGTCCGTCTGTCAGATGTTGTATGGTGATGTGCGGGTGGCTGCATAAAGGACATGAATCTAGCTGCTTTTTCTTTAGAATGTGTTCGTGAGTTAATTTTGTGTAAGCTAGCCTTAGTCGGATGAAATTTTTTCAGTTGCTGTGTGGTGGTGTTGCTTGGTAGAATTATTGGCTCTCGAAAAGGGTTGACTGATTTGTAGTGATGATGTAATGGTGCTTTTAATGTGCTCATCAATTGCCCAGCAAATATCTTTTTTGCTGAAAGTAAATATAATAAAAATAGGAGCTTGATGAACGTATTTTGCCGCATTATCAACATATTCGTTGCCTGCTATTTGCAAATGGCTCAGTGTCCACATAATTTTTAATTTGTTTGATTTGCTGCAGGATTTGGGTTATTGATATGAGCAGAGCATCAATACAGGATTTACTGTCAGTGCAGATTACGTATTTCCCCGGTGATATAGCGGTGAATTGGGTTGCAACGCAAAGGGCTTCCAACTCGGCGGTGAAAATGGAGTTGTATGTTGCGAGCAGAGCTAATTTAGTTATTTTTCCATCTTCAGTTGTAACTATGAACGTTGTGCTTTGCTCAATTTTTGAACCATCCGTAAAGATGATCTTCCATCCATTAGCTTTGAAAGGTTGAATGGTTATGTTGTACGCTTATTGAAAAAGTAAATGATTCGTTGTCTGCTTAGCAAAAACTTGTAGGTCCCTGATCGTTTTGAGGTAAATTATAGAAATAAGCGTAATATTAAGTAAGAGGGTAAGTTATTTCGTTGAATTTAAGGTGTGTTTCTTGTAGTGCAATTACATCAGGGGAAAATTCTTTGATTATTGATTGAAGGGCATATAAATTGTTAAAGTAACCGTTAACATTCCATTGTAGAATCTTAAGGACCATTAAAAAGGGGGCAGATTGATTTGATCAAGACGATATTTATTTTGTTGTAAATACGTTAGACAAGACGTTAGACGTTAGACGTTTAGTTTGTTGGACGCTGTTTCGTTGGATGAGTTTGTTTGTTGTTGTTAATTGTTGTACATATTTATTAATATGGGTTGAATATATTTGTGTATTTGAGAGGATTTCTATTACGGAGTTCTGAGTATTATTGTTTATATTTTTATTTGATTGTTGTAGGGGTAAGTTTGAGTTTGTGTTCGATACTGATGTTGTTGGGATGTTGTCCGTGCTTGTGGCAGGTTGAGCAAGAGGGCTTTTATTCAGTCTTGAATTTCTAGCTTGAACTGCTGTGGCAAGAGTGCGGAAGGAAGATTTATTCAATGTTTTATATTCTATTATGTTTTGTTTTTTTATGCTTCGGTATGTACGGTTTCACTTTGACATTGATGAAGCCAACTTTAATTTCTTTTGGGAGTGTATACTCATTGAAAGAAAGTATGTGTAGTGGTGTGTTAATGATTTTACCGTGGGAGAATTTGGTAATTTTTTGGCATTCTGTTACTCTTAGGTGGCTTAGCCCTTCAACAATACATTTTTCATCCAAGTCGGTTAGTATTGGTGCGTACATGACACCTTTACTTGTGTTAAGCCTTTGATTCACAAACACCAGGTTGTGATGTAAGTTTGCATAGTTTAATTGCCTGCATCTCATTTTTCACAAGTATTAAAATATCACCTTCTCTGTTGAAGTTCATGCTTTCGGGATTTGAGAATACGGAGTTCATGGACATTGAAAGCAGAAAAATGTTGAAGGATTTAAGAGGCTTACTTTATTAATACGAATTTGGGAGGGTCATATGTTTGGGGAGTTATGCCTGACAGTTTGGGAAAATTGAAAATATCAGAATAAGGGTTTGCACGCTGCCTTTGTTTTTGATGAGGGGGCTTTTAATAATATTACTTTCGGCATCAAGGACCACGTAATTTTTACCGCTTCCCTCCGGGATCAGAGGCCGTGATGATACACAACCAGTGACAAACTTATTTTTTGTTCGATTTGCACTAAATGAATCACTCACTAAAAGGCACACATAGGTAGAAAATTACACCCGAACTTTCGATTTGAGGTTTAAACTCGCAGACAGAGGGGGAATCTTTCACCAAGAGCGTTGGGTATAGACTGCCATGTTAAATAATTATTCTGAATGCTTGGCTTAATGAACATATTCAAGTAAGCCACCATTCCTTAAACTTTCATGAAAATCCGAAGAAAATAAGAGTGCCTTGGTCGATTTGAAATCTATCAACATGTGTTATTGTTTTGGTGCTTCCATACAATTGAAATGACGATAACTCACATGATTATGATTTGATTTCCATGAAATTTTGTTGGCATGAGGGTCTTATATAAACTTACATTAATCTAAAACCTTAAAAAGTTTAAGGGCGCCTTATCGATCTTTTGGGGAAAATGTAAAATTTACAAATCATTCTATTATTAACAGAGTTGAGTGCATTTTGATTTGTGAGGTATTTGTTGCCTTTGTACTTTGTGATTTTTTCAGATTTTCAGCTCAAAGGTGTCGAATCGTAAGGAGAGGGGACATAAATATTGTTCGTGCACTCTGCCGCCCCTTGGACTCCCAATGCAATAAAACATACTTCGTCATATATTTGTGTGTACATTAATGCATATTATTTTATTCAACCCTGAATTGTTTTGTTTCGAAAAAAGTGAACAACTTCACACACAGGGGTATTCTATCTGTTTCCGTCCTGAACGTAGCCGTGACCTGAAACGTGTAAAAACCAAATTGAAAATCTTTGGTTGTCTAATAAACCTACCTAGCATAAATAGAAAAGACAGTTTTTCACTTAAAGTTACAACAAATTGGCGACTGAAAGATACGATACATAAAATGGTGACACTGTGACACGTGTGGTATTAATAAAATTCAATAAATCGTGCTCAACACAATTTTAAAATTCAATAAATTTCTCAAGACAAGAATTCTAAAATTCAATTAATCGTGCCTAATATAATTTTAAAATAAAATCATGACGGAAAGTCAAAGTTCAAGTTCGGCAAACCAAAATTCTACAGCTCCGACGATTTCAATGTTCAATATGGAAATATTTGATAAAAATACGATTTGGTCACGTTGGATAGATCGGCTAGAAGCCGCATTCGATATTTACGGAGTGAAAGCTGCCCAAAAGAAAAATCTTCTTTTACATTGCATGGGTGCCGAAACGTATAACATCTTATGTGACAAAATTACGCCAGAAAATCCAAAAAATAAAACTTATAGTGAAGTTGTAACCACTTTAAAAGAATATTTCGAACCAGAAAAACTAGAAATAGTTGAACATTTCCGGTTTCACTTGCGCAAGCAAAAAAGTAACGAATCGTGTAGTGATTTTCTTAAAGCATTACAAAAGCTAGCAATTACTTGCAATTTCGGTTTGTATCGCGGCACAGCGATAAGAAATCAATTTGTGTTCGGACTATTCAATAGTACAATGCAGAACAGGTTACTTGAACAGAAAAATCGAACAGCTAGTACAACATTAGAGAAAGCAGTAGCAATGGAGTTATCAGAGCAAGGTGGTGCCGTGTTTTGTGAAAAATCAAAAGAAAATATTAACCAAATCAAATTAAAAAATCATTATAAAAACTATAATTCTGGGAATAAAAAGTTCCAGGATAACAACAAAAAGCTAAATACAAAATTAAATCCAAAACAAGAAGTCCTAAACAATTGCTGCTATCGATGTGGGGATCCGTCACACAGGGCGAATGAATGCCGCCACAAAAATTCTCAGTGTGCCTTTTGCAAGCGTGTCGGACATTTGAAGTGAGTGTGTTTCAAAGCCAGAAACAAAAATAATCGAATAAATATCCTGGAAGAAGACGGAAGGGATGATGTTGGTGCGGAACAGTTGCGGGTGGAACAGCTATTGCAACTATCGGAACAAAGGAGAGTGAAGCAAAATGCATTAAGAAAAAAAATATTCTGTAAATTAAATATTAATAATAATTTTATTTCTTTTGAAATCGATGCAGGTGCGCCAGTGTCGGTGATCAGCAGGAATGACGCGAAGCGATATTTTGCAAAGTTCGAAGTTTTACGGAACGACACGCAACTGGAGAGTTATTGTGGCAACAGCATTAAATGTTATGATTACATACACGTAAACGTTGATGCTAAGGAAAACTTTGGTAAGAAGAATTTAAAACTATATATAGTGGATTCATACAGAGGACCTTTACTGGCTCGGGAATGGCTACGGCAATTGGAATTGAATTGGCAAAAGATAGTTAGTGAAAATCTTGCAGTGATATCGAATATTAATCAAAGAACAGAATTGATAAAACTATTAGAAGACTATGATAGATTGTTTATGAAGTCCATAGGTAAAATCAAGGGTATGCAAGCTAAAATTCACCTAAAGCATGGAGTAAATCCAAGGTTCTACAGAGCGAGGAGGTTACCATTTTCCTTAACATGTGCCGTTGAAAGGGAGCTCGAAAATTTGGTTAAAAACGATGTTTTGGAAAAAGTTGACACTAGTGAATGGGCGACTCCGATTATTGTCGTTCCAAAATCCAAAGGGGAAGTCAGAATATGTGGTGATTACAAAATCACGGTCAACAAATGTATTGAGATAGATGAATATCCACTACCTAATATTGACGAATTATTTAGCGGATTTGCAGGTGGAGAAAAATTTACTAAAATAGATATACATAAAGCGTATTTACATATGGTAGTACATCCTGACAGCCGGGAATGTTTAACTCTTAACACACATAAAGGATTATGTAGGCCCAAAAGATTAATGTTCGGTATTTCAAGCGCTGCCGCAAAATTTCAACGCGAAATGGAAAATGCCCTACACGACATACCAGGGGTTAAAGTATTTCAGGATGATATTAAGATTACTGTCCCGAATGACATTTTACATTTTGAAAGGTTAAGATTAGTTCTGGATAGATTAGATATAATGGACCTTAAGATTAATAAAAAAAAATCAGAGTTTATGGTAAATGAGATAACATATTACGGGTATGTAATTAACAAGAGTGGCATTCACAAAATGCCTGAAAAGATGGATGCCATCGAAAAGATGCCAAAACCAGGCAACGAAGACGAGGTTCGTTCATTCTTAGGGCTAGTAAATTATTATGCTCGTTTTATTAAAAACATGAGCACCATTATCTATCCGCTCAACAACCTGTTAAAGCAAAACATAAGCTTTAGTTGGACTGATAAATGTGAAGAAGCATTTAATAAAATAAAAAAACTTTTACAATCTGATATTGTGTTGGTTCATTACGACAGCAAATTACCACTTATGTTGGGCGTGGATGCATCTCCAGTTGGTGTCGGGTGTGTATTAAGTCATCTGTATCCCGATGGAATTGAACGCCCAATTCAGTATGCATCACAGACACTGTCACCTACACAACAACGATACAGTCAAATTGTTCGTGAAGCTTATGCGATTATATTTGGAATAAAGAAATTTTACCAGTATGTTTACGCAAGAAAATTTACACTGGTAACGGACAATAAACCCCTTTCGCAAATATTTTCTCCTCATAAAGGTCTCCCAACACTTTCAGCGACTAGGATGCAGCATTACGCCATTTTCTTAGAATCGTTTGATTACGAAATCAGATATAAAAAATTTAGTGAAAACGCTAATGCTGATGCAATGTCTAGATTACCTGTAAAAACAAACTTAAGGTACGCAGAAGAAATTGACTACGTTGAACTAGAATGTATCGAGAATTTGCCTGTAACGGTGGCGGAACTTGGTTCAGCTACTCTAAACGATGAGGAAATAAAAGTTTTAATCCAGTCCTTAAAATATGGTCGAATTATTGAACCTAAATTTCGCTTTTCCATCAACCAGGATGAGTTTTCTCTCCAAAGTAACTGCCTCATGCGTGGAATTAGGGTTTATATTCCTAAACCTCTACGACAGAGAGTCCTCAAAGAACTTCACACCGCTCACTTTGGAATGAGTAGAATGAAGCAGGTTGCCCGAGGATACTGTTGGTGGAACGGCATGGATAAAGAAATTGAGGAAATGGTTAGCAACTGCCGAAATTGTCAGTTAGTTAGACCTGACCCAAATAAGGTCGCTCTTACTCATTGTTGGGAAAGGCCTAGAAATGTCTTCGATAGAGTACATGTAGATTTTTTCGGTCCCTTTAAGGGCAAACTATTTTTCATACTTGTTGATGCATTTAGTAAATGGCTCGAGGTTCACGTGATCCCAAATACTAAAGCATCAACCACAATCAACAAATGTAGGGAAATCTTTGCAACGTTTGGGTTACCTAACGTTTTGGTAAGCGACTTTGGAATGGAACTAGTTTCCCATGAGTTTAAAGAATTTTTGAAATTGAATGGCATTGTCCATAAACAAGGGGCACCTTATCACCCAGCAACTAATGGACAAGCGGAGCGATATGTTCAGACCACTAAAAGCAAAATAAAAACATTAAATTGTAAAGCAAGTGAAATTGAATATGAATTAGTAACCATTCTAATGGCTTATAGGAGAACAATACACCCAAGTACAAATAAATCTCCAGCCCAACTCATGTTGGGCAGACAAATGAGATCAAGATTGGATTTAATGATCTCGACAAGTGAATATAAAGATAGGGAAGTACTAGTGGCGAGAAGTTTCCAGGTGGGTGATAGAGTCACTGCCAGAAACTACTTAAGTGCTGAAAAATGGGTCTTTGGTAAGGTATTAGAGAAGTTAGGAAAATTGCATTATTTAATAAAACTTGATGACGGTAGGACTTGGCGAAGACACGTAGATCAATTGAGGAAAGTAGGTGAACACATCAAGGATAACAATTCGTTAAATCCTGATTCAGTTGACCAGGAAGCGATGCCAACAGCCATAGACCGATCCAGTACCGAAGCACTGCCAAAATATGACGTTCAACAAACAACAACAAATGATGCTGCCAGAACAATTGCTCCCAAAGTGAATATTATTGAACCGAGAGTCCCAAATGATACGTCCCAGATGAAACATCAGCCGATCCCTGCCACTGTTGTACCTGTCTCTACTGATCGACGGGAAAGAATTACTCGAACCCCTAAACGGTTTCGCGATGAATTCAATTATTTTTAAATTCACGATAAAAAGAAATATTGCATGAATTATTTTTTTGAATTATAATAAGTAATAGTAAGATTAAATTTGAATTGTAAATTAAAAAAAAAAAACATTAACTACGTCAAATTATTTGTTATATCGAATTCAATTTACTGGGGGAAAGTTGTCATATATTTGTGTGTACATTAATGTATATTATTTTATCCAACCCTGAATTGTTATGTTTCGAAAAAAGTGAACAACTTCACACACAGGGGTATTCTATCTGTTTCCATCCTGAACGTAGCCGTGACCAGAAACGTGTAAAAATCAAATTGAAAATCTTTGGTTGTCTAATAAACCTACCTAGCATAAATAGAAAAGACAGTTTTTCACTTAAAGTTACAACATACTTATTTTTCAGATTCTGAAAATGCTAAGACTATTCAATTGATACCCTATTCGGCAGCATTTAATTAAAAAAATTGTTAAAGGCCTCTTCGTTTTAAAGGGGGACCCCCTTAAAAAAATGTAATATATTTGGTAAGACCTAAACTTTTAAGAGGTCACCACTTCTGACTTTTTCACAAAGTTTGAGCTTTGCAGCTTCTATAGTTTCGGAAGAAATTTGTTGTGACGCACGGATAGACGGACAGATGGACAGACAGACACATAGGACTGAAAACAAGTATATTTTTGCAAAATTTCTATCAGAAAGTCCTAAAAATCATGGAGCAGATCCAATAACAAATAACTTAGAGGCTGAAATTCGTTGAACATGGCTAATACTAGTAGGATTTAACATTTTCATCAGTAAAACTGTATCAGTATCATTAAATTGGATAAAGTAGATGAAGATTAAGTAGAAAACCCTTTTGACATGAGCGTTATTCTGTCTACTCAACTTGTTTATATTCGGATGTATGTAATTCATACTGGTAAGTAGTTTCGATAACGATATAACAGTCATCCACATATTGTCTGTACGAGTAAAATATGCCATTGAATCTTTTGAAAATTTTGGGCATGAATTATTTTCCAAAGATTGTAAGAATATTTCCGACATTATTGGCGGCATTGGATATCCCATAAACAGACCGTCCTTGGCAATGTAAGTTCTGCCTGATAGTAGTCTTTATGAGATTCAGTAGTTGATCTGTGAGTCGTCAGTTGTTATTGAATGAAAGTTTTTCTTTCAGCATGGTCAGTGTTTCGTGGATGGGTATACGAGGTGTGACAATTAAGTAAACCTGCGACCTTGAAATTCCCTTCCCCTTCCCTGGCATTCTTTCCCTCTCCATTGATATGTTTACCATCGCTCTAGCTTGTTTAATTAGCCTGCTGTGTCGTATTGAGTAGACATGTGTTGTTGGTGCTCGTCACGAAAATGGAGAAACGAAATCAAGAGCAACGCGTCGCGATAAAACGTACTCTAAAATAGTATAAGTGCATGGTGATAGTGCTCTTAGTCGTGCCAAGGTGTTTCGATGGAATAAAGAGTTTAAGGAGGGGTGTGAAATCGTGGAAGACGAGGCACGGAGCGGGAGACCAGTCGAGGTGCGGACTACCTTTTTTGATAGCCATGGAACCGTCCACAAAGAATTTTTTCCATCGGGGAAAACCGTAAATTAAGTCTACTATCGCCAAGTACACTAAAAGTTGCGAAAACGAGTCAACAGGGTGTGCCCAGACATCGCTCATAACTGGATCCTTCATCACGACAACGCGCCGTGCCACACCGCCCTCAGCGTGTTCCAGTATTTTGCCTCTAAACGGATCGCCGTGTTGCAACAGCCGCTTGATTCGCGCGATATGTCACCCTGTGACTTTTTTTTGTTCCCTGGAACAAAATCGGTGGTCAAAGGAACCCATTTTGAGTCGATTAAGGACATCCAGGCGGCCGTGACGAGGTCACTCGCGGACATCCCAGTCGAAGCGTTCCAGAAATGTTACGAAGCAAGGAAAACGCGCTGGGATCGTTGCATAGTTGCCCAAGGGGACTACTTTGAAGGGGATGGCAGAGTTGTAGAATAATTTTTGAATATACGGTTTTCATGGAATCTGTCTCATTACTTAATTGTCACACCTCGTAGACGTATGGAGGTTAGTGATGTCTAGTGATAAAAGTCGACTAGTGTCAGTCAATGTTAAAGAGGTGTTAGAGTTCACTAGATCAAGGTTGTTCTTTAATGTTTATTTGTTGTCAATGCGCATAGCATCAGCCAGTATCGTTGCCAAGTACCACGCTAATTAGTATGCATATATATATATATATATATATATATATATATATATATATATATATATATATATATATATATATATATGTATATATATATATATATATATATATATATATATATATATATATATATATATATATATATATATATAAAGTACTCTCCACAATAGCTAAATTTCCTTCGAGAAATTAATCTAAAATGTTGGCGGATTTGTGTATTTAGGACCCAAAATAACGAGAACCGGTAATGCAAGAGACGAAATTCGCCAAAGAATGCAGCTCGTAAATAAAATATTTTATTCAGTTCTAACGGTCTTAAGGACTAGCTGCATATACAGGAAAACAAAGCTGCAAGCATACAAATCTGCGATAAGACCTTTGTTACGCTATGGATGTGAAACATGGACCCTAATGGAAGTGCCCGCATATACCGGGTGGGCAATATAATAGTTTCTTTTTAAATCACATGTTATTTTGACACTGACAGCCGTTTCCCGCTCAAAATTATGTAAGTGAGTCAGTATTAACCTTTTGCGGAACGAAATAAATCGATTTACGCTTAAATGACGTTGGGAAATACTGAAATCGAAATAGATGCCGATTTTTCTCTAAAAATCATCTTTTCTGATGAGGCACATTTTCATCTCGACGGCTATGTGAACAAACGAAACTGGTACCTCTGGGGCTCGGAAAACCCACAAATGATTGTTGAGAACTGAATGACAGTGTGGTGTGGGTTCTGGAGTGGTGGCATCATTGGACCGTTTTTCTTTGAAATGCTGGAAATGCTGTGTGAGTCAATGGGGAGCGCTACTGAGGCATGATAACCGACTTTTTGTGGCCGAAGATTGAGGATTTGGGCTCGACTTACCTCTGGATCCAATAGGATGCCACTCTATGCCATACAGCTCATCAAACAATCGATCTTGTGCGCGAAAATCGTGTAATCAGCCACCTTGGCGATTTCAATTGGCCGCCCCGAAGCTGCGATTTGTTCGACTTATTTTTCATAGGGTGCTGGGAAAGATGGATATTATGCGATATTATTGCATTTTTAAAAATAAACTTGTATTTGGCTCACCCTATACGCGAATAATGAACAGCTTCGAAAGACAGGTCTTGAGGCCAACATTCGGAGCGAAGTTAAACGGAGACCACTGGCAAATTCGATACAACCATAAGCTGTATGAAATTTTTAATTAGCTGAAAGTCTCGACGATTGTAAAGCTGCGGAAACTGTAATCGGTTGGCCACGTGAATCATATGGACGAACAAGGGATACCCAAAAAGGCATTCGTTGGGAGAACTGAAGACCGAGCACCAGTGGGAAAACCGAGAAAACATTTGTCTAACTCGGTCGACGAAGACAGTTCAGCGCTGCTTGGGTTCCGAAAATGAAGGACGAAAATGAAGGACGCGATCAATGGACTGGAGCAGTTGGGGCTGCTATTTATAGGAAGCGAAGGCTCAATAGGGGCTGTAGTACTATGAACGAGAAGAAATTAAAATATAACTTGTCTCTATTAATGTTGAATAAATGATCTTTTTTCCTTAAGGGATACAAGTTAGAAAAGTTTGATCTACCATGGCTCATTAATTAGAGCAAGTGGGCCTGATGAAAGCAGGCAATGATGGTGCTAGTTAGACAACAACCAAATGGCGGTCGCTTACACTAGAGTATTAATTGATTTTCTTTAAAACTGACTATTTTGTGTAAAATGTACATAGTATATTATTGAATTTTTCGATTTTATTTGTTATTTTAGTCAACATATCATAGCTTGAGTACACAATTCTCCTGACATGATTATATTTCTGTCAACAAAACTTATTTTCGTTTTTAAACTAATGTTATAAATAATTGAATTTCATGGGCCAATAATTTTTTTCTAAAGTCCCATAAACATCATGAAAGCCAAAAGCAACACTTTAATTTTCCTAATTGATTTCAACAAACAGCATTAAAAGTAAATACTGTGAGCGTCAAAAGAAACTGTACACCTACATATGTGTAACATATTCGAAGCCTCATAAAATGAGTTCTAGAATTTCAATTTTAAAATTTTTTCGTATTTTGAAAATGTGTTTTTATTTTCTAATGGTAAAATAACAAACTTGACAAAAAACATAGCAATTAAATATCCTACAACAAACTTACTGAAAATACTTCATTTTTTACGCGTCAAAAAAGTGTACAGCCTTGCAGCACACCCTGTACAAGGCCTGTTAAATGGAAAAACTTCCGTTAGATTCATTCTTTAAAAAGGCGAATTTGGTTGGCTAATTTTATTTGCACGATGGAACGATCAGTTTTTATGTACTTAAAATGGGTAAGCAAAGTGTAATTGAAACGCGAAAACGTATCGTAAAATCAAGAACGGATGGAAAATCGTTACGCGAAATATCACAAGGAAAGCAATTGACGTTCATGACGTCAACGTGGGGACTGTCAAAAGCTGTTCAATTGGTCTAAAAGGACAGGTGAATACCTTTAAAATCCTGGTGCGCATTGGGACGTCATGCATCCGCTTTTGTGCCTGTGTGAGGGGGCATTGGTAGAATCCATAACATCGTGAAAAAACTGTCAGAAAAATTCAAGTCGTTTGAAAATGTGAGTAATCAGCCTCGTACCGGTAGGCCAAAAAAGTTGAACGATTTATTGAGAGGAAAGTGCGAGAAAATCCAGCAGTGAGTGCAGTGAGAATTGCGGAAGACATAACAGTAGATTCTCGGGTTAGTATCAACGCAAGTACTGTCCGCCGAATACTTAATAGGAATCGGTTACATGGCAGAGTATTCCGTAAAAACCATACATTACTGAAAAGAATCAGAGACTCCGGGTGCTTTATGTCAAAAGAGTATTTATCATTCTGAGAAAACGTACTTTTCAGTCATGAAAGTAAATTTGAAATATTTGGCTTCAAGGAATCACCCAAAATACGAGTTTGAAGAAGTAAACACGCTGCATTTGAGAAGAAGAATATAAATTCAATCATAAAGCACCGTGGTGGCTCGGTTATGATCTGGGTGTGTATGGCGGCATTAGGTGTTGAGAATCTGGTCTTTATTGACAATACGGTGAATAAAAATAATTACTTGAACAATTTGAAAGTTTACCAATGTTGTAAAATGTATACGTTAATACATCATGGGTCTTTCAGCAAAACAACGATCCAAAGCACAAGTCAAAATTATTGCAGGAATGGTTGTTGTATCGGACATAGTGTTACAAGATCAAGTTTTTAAATGACGGGTCTTGAATGGAAAAAAAGCGGGACTGGAATAAAAAAATCGGGACAAAATAACAACGCCAACAAGCTTACGATTTTTTATTTCTGATCAAACCTATTCAAAATACATTGAAATCAAGAAGTCGAATTTCATATTATTATTGTTTTTATTTTCAACAAAAACATATTTTATTTGCGGAATGAAATCAAATCAATAATTTCCATTAAAATATACATATAAGTTTTCAAAACATAAATTATATTTTATTAAATCCATATTTTGCTCTGGATTTAGCTGCTTTTAACATATTCTTTTCTTTTAAGACAAATGAACAGGAAATTTGAAAGTTGACTTTTATTTGAATCTCAGCCTGTACATGCTCTATCAAAAGCTGATTGGGTCTGTCGGTCCAAGTTAAATTTGCCTGGGAAAAAATCCTTTATGTTGGTTCATTTGATACCGGTATTGAGGCTATGTACTGGTATAGCACCCTGGAGGGCTAATGTTAGTCTTTTCGACTAACATGTTGAACTTTTTTTGCTATATCTCTCTTAGTAGTAGGATAGCGCTTTGATATTCTATGCCAACTTAGTCGTCAATGTGCAGTTTGAAGAGTCGTTTGCATCGTGCGGATGTGTTTAATAGTTTTTTCTGTATAAAGTTCTTGTTAGTCATATCGACTAACATATAGCCATAACGTAACTTTTTTTTAGGAGCTGTAAGTTGTGATGTGTAGCTGTTTTCATATACTTGAAGGTAATTAGTTTCATATACTTGAAGGTAATTTAGTTTTTGATATAAAAATGTCCAAAAAGCAGTTAAACAAAATGGAGACTATTGAACATGTTTTAAATGAAGAAAGCAACCAGACTGATAGTGACGAGGATTCTGCGTGCAGTGAAGATGAAGATTGTTTAGAGGTAGCAGAAAGCAGCGAAACGGATGAGGACTTATTACTTATTGCCGGAAGACCCAAATCAAAATGCTGGTTCTTCTTCAACTTCCGGTGTACCAACTACTGGAAGAAGAACTCAAAACATCCAACAGGATAGTCCACAACAGCCAGGTAGTTCTTCCATTATTTCGTGTAGTCAAGCAGTTTTGCGTGGCAAAAATAACCATGTTTGGTCTTCAAAGAAAACTTTCACACATAGGACTGCAGCAATAAACATTGTCCATACATCGAAAGGCCCTAAACGTTAAGCAAAGGGCAAAACGGATGCATTGAGTTGCTTCGAAATGTTCCTTACTGAAGATGTACTGAATGAAGTAGTGAAATAAACAAATGCAGAGATAATAATAAAACAGCAAACATATCAGAATATACAAAGCACACAAAAATCAACCGATTTGATAGAGATAAGAGCCTTAATCGGTCTGTTTGCTTTGACTGCTGTTATGAAGGACAATCGCTTGTCTAGAGATAAGCTGTTTGACGTATCGTATTCTGGGCATCGGTATTCATCAATAATGAGCAAAGAGAGATTTAAATTTTTATTACGCTGTCTAAGATTCGATGACAAATCTCTAAGACCACAAACAGGACAACGCGACAGTTTTGTGCCTATTCGTAACGCATGGGAATCATTCATAAAGAATTGTAGAGACAACTATAATCCTGGACCTTACTTGACTATTGATGAGAAACTGTTAGCATTTAGGGGTAGGTGTCCATTTAGGATGTATATTCCTAACAAGCCAGCTAAATATGGCATCAAGATTGTCATGATGTGCGACATTTCAACAAAATACATGGTTAATGCAATTCCTTACCTTGGTAAGAATACAGACACAGGGGGATTACCGCTAGGCGAATACTTCGTCAAAGAAATAACAAAACCCATTTATGGCTCCAACAGAAACGTCACTACCGACAACTGGTTTACCTCCGTCGGACTGGCAAAATCTCTTCTTTGCGAACCTTACAAATTGACTATGGTCGGGACATTACGCTCAAACAAAAGAGAAATTCCCATAGAAATGGCCAATTCGAGAAGCAGAAAGACAGGTACAGTAATGTTTGCTTACGATAATTCGTTGACATTGTTGTCTTACAAACCTAAACCAAACAAGATGGTATACCTGTTATCTTCCTGTTCTAACTATAAACGAATCAACCAAAAAGCCATCAATGGTAGAATTTTATAATCAGACAAAGGGAGGCGTTTACACGTTTGACAAAATGTGCGTAATCATGTCTTGCAGCCGTAAAACCAATAGATGGCCTTTGTGTCTATTTTATGGGATGCTTAATATGGCATTTATAAATAGCTTTATTATTTATTGCTGTAACATAATAGAAGCTAAAGAAAAGCCAAAGAATAGAAAAGTATTTATGCGGGATTTGCATTGCTAACTGATTTCTCCTTTTTGGAAAGACGCTGCACAATACCCACCTTGAAAAGAAACCTACGAGAAAATATTAACCAGGTTTTTCAGGCAGGTAGCTCAAGAGATGCTGCAGACTGCTCCTATCGCGAGAATCATGATCAAGGCAAAAAAAGGAAAATTTGTGCCTTCTGTTCCTATAAAAAGCATCGCATGACGAAATCTCGGTGCTAAAAAAGTGTGTGCTGAGAACACAAAGTTGAAATGTGTGTAGACTGCTTCAAACAAATTTGAATTATTGAATTTTGTTTAGTGTATAGTTCATAAGGTTTATTTAGTTAGAATAAGTAAAAATACATGTCATTTTTTCGAACATTTAAGGTTATTAAGTCGGCTTTACTCAATCGCACAAAAAATTAAGAAGCAACCTGTTTTGTAACTTTCAATAAAAATATGGAATTCAAACACGGTTTTTAGGGTTTTGTAAAATAATTTTACAAAACCCTACTAGTTTCGCGACCAGTCTGTCCGTCTGTCCGTCCGTCCGTGTGTCACAGCAGTTTTTCTCGGAAACTACTTGAGCTAGAAACATCAAATTTTGTGTGTAGGTGTAAAATGGTGATCTCTTCAAAGTTCAACTACAAAAAAATTTTATAAGGTATTCAAGGGGGTTCTCCCAATATAGGAGAGTGACCCCCCGAAAAAAAAATTTCATTGAAGGTAGCCGATATGGGTATCAAATGAAAGGTCTTGATGAGAACTTTTCAAAACAGGTCTTAGTTTGGCAAAATTTGCTTCGAGGGGCGCACAGGGAGGGGAAATACACGAAAAATTTGTGTCCCCCCCCCTCTCGATTGGACACCTGTGATCCGAAAAATCTGAAAAAAATCAGGAATGGAGGCCTTGGTGAGTACAACAACAACAAATACGTGAGAAGTCGCAATTCACTCAATTTTGTTAGTAATAGTATGATTTATCGATTTTATGTTTTCTTGAATAAAATCTTAACGCTACCCTTAAATTCAATGAAGCTCAGTACGTAGATGCCTATTTATAAGATTGATCTACCCTGAAATTTTCATAAAGATTGAATCATATTTAGCGATGTTATAGCGGTTTGAATTTTCCTGTATTACTATGGAACAATATGCGCTGCATTTATTACTATGGCAACATATGGCTATGGAACAACATGCGCGTTTTACAGACTCAGACACTACAGTTTTGCTAGGATTTGCATGAAAATTTCGGGAATGATAGGTGTCATGTATATCTTTGAGAATCGGTTCAGCTAGTGGTATCAGTAATCGTAAAACAAAATAGTGGCTGTTTTAAATGCGAAGATTGAACAATTTTGAGTTATTTTTTCCCAACTTCAACGTTTAAGGTGCATGCTTTGAACACTTGATTCAATTTAATGAATGACTGAAGATGAGTACCTACAATTAATGCTCATAAGTGATACTAGTCAAGGAGGTGGGAGAGAGCTCCTAGCAAAAGTGTTTTGTAACCATTCTAGGATTCGAAAAATTGGCCATTAATCGATGCTAACAGTACAGGAGACTGGCCCCTGAAAAAAAAAATTCATCAAACGTAGCCGATATGAGTATGAAATAAAAGTTTTCATGGGAGCTTTTCAAAACAGTTGTTAAACTGCCAGTTTTTACTTCAGTGGGGGTACAGGGGGGAAATACATGAATAATGTGTTTCCTCCGTCGCGGATGGACATCTGAAATAATTATCAAGTGAGATATTTATGAGTATAACAATACCAAAAACTTTAGAATTCGAAATTCGTTCAACTTTGTTAATAATAGTATGATCTTCGAATTTCATATTTTCTCCAATAAAATCGTCTTTGAAATGTTTCTTTATTTGATTCGATCTGGTGACTGCATTTTGTAAATTGAATACAAAACCCTTCTGACATGAGCGTAGGTCTGTTTACCCAACTTGTTTTATTTTATAGCATAGAGTACAAATCATAGTTCTTAAAAGTGTGCATATTATCTGATTTTGAGGCGTAAACCTTAGTTTTTTAACAGTTTTTATTGATGTTAATCGAATTGACTAATCTATAGCCTCTACGCTGAAAAAATATGATTAGCCCTCCAGGGTTAAGGATATTGGGCAAATTAGTGTTTTAAAAATGTTATCCCACTTTTCAATTGATTTTTAATTAGTATCTTCAATAGAGGCTTTTATAACGTCTTTGATTTTGTAAACTTCTTCATATAAGGCATTCATATCAAAATCAACCGCAATATCTAATTTTGCAACAATTTCAACCACTATTTTATAATCGAAGTTTCTATTTAAGGAAAATGGATGAAACAAATAAATTGAGTTACTTTCGCTGAAATCAAATCGTTCTTCTATATATTTAAATAGATTTTTAAGAAACAATATGCAATTTAATTGGATATTAGAACTAGTTTCAGCAGCCAATTTTTTGATTAAATTGTTGCATGTGAATTCTAGAAATTGATCTTCGATTTTTAATCTTATTTTCCTCTTTAGGTTAGTAAGTAAGTTAAACGCTTCAAAGCATAGAAGCCTGTCACTCTCTAGCTGCAATACGGTGTCGTGTATCATTTTGAAAGCATTTTGAAAAAAGAAAGATATGTTTGCGTTTGTTCATCATTAAAATACCCCCAAGAACTGATGGGCACTCTTTTTCTCCAATGTAATAAAGTAATTTGTTAATATCTCATAAGATTTCACTAAACGCTCAATTGCTGGAAGAAGAGATAGCCAACATGTGGTAACATGTCGTAAAATTGGCGTAAGCTCGGAATCGTAAAGCTCAAAAAAGTCTTTTAAAGTTTGTACTCTCTTTGCATGGTAGGAACAAAAATGGTAGACTTTAGCACCATATTTTCCAAGTAAAATTTACATTTGCTTAAAGCATATTTCACGCTATTCTGTAAAATATGAGCTAGCCGTCCCACTGAAATAATTTTCTTGTTATTGCTCTGTAATAGTTTGAAGACAGAATGATTGCTTGCATAGTTTACATTGGTATTATCCGCTGAATAACTTGTAAGATGTTTTAAGTCGATATTAAAGCGTTGCAACCGTGTCACTATATTCTTATGTATGGCGATTGCATTTCTATTCACATCGTCGTAAAAACCCTACACACAGGTTTTTACGTCAGTTTCTAGTGTATAAAACCTAATAAATAATGGAAACATTTTGGTTGGCCCCTGATTGGAGGCATCTGTAAAAACGCTGAAATATGAGGGCGGCTCAAATATGATCGATACAAATGCTCCGACACGTTTATTTAGTATCGAAAAAACTTACAATTTTTCTAGGTACTCCCCTTAAAAGTCTACTCTTCCGGAAGCTTTTTGATGCCGGTATCAAAGAATTCCTTGGGCAATTCGGACAGCCATGTGTGCACAAACTCCTCTGCCTCGTCGTCGGTGTTGAATCTTTGACCTCCGAGGGTTTCTTTCAGTGGTCAAAACATGTGGTAGTTGCAGGGTGATAAACCCGAACTGTAGCGGGTGTTCCAGTACCTCCCACCCCAATTCCGATATTGTATCGAGCGTGAGACGTGCGGTATGAGGGCGCGCGTTATACTGGAGAAGAATCGCACTACGTGCTGGAATGCTCCTCCGCTTCGAGCGTAATTTTGCAATATTGAAGGTGTTCGTGGATGATAGACTCTACACTACCAATACTGATGCCAAGTTCAGCCAAAATGTCTCGAATATTCATCCTACGGTCCTCCAAAAGGAGTTGTTCTACGCGGCAAATGTTGCCTGGTGTGATGCTGGTTCGCGGTCGACGATCATGCGGCTCATTCTCGACGGTTTCACGACCATTCGTGAACGCTTTGGCCCTTTTAAAGACAAAAGCCCTATTCACGCACTCACCACCGAACTGATTTCACAAATGCAGTACAATTTCCGTGTTTTTAACGCCTTTACTCTCTAAACAACATTTCGCAACGGCGGTCGGCACTTGATGTTCACTCATGGTCGTAGCACGCGCGTGAAACATGCACTCCCGACGCAAACTACATCTCACTATTCGTAGGGGACCCATCTACCACATACACTAGCCACGATCTTAAAAACAAACAAGCGCGCCATCTAGAGCGTTTGTCTGCATCGTATTTGAACCACCCACTTAGATACCGCTTTGAAGATTTTTATCAGTACTTTTAATCGACGCTGGTCCTAATATATTATGTGCTAATGCACTCAATTTTGTGCGACCAAGAGTCAATTTTTCAGCTACTATTGAGTCTGTGTATAAAACATGATCAAGTTTTGTATCACAATCTAATAAGTTAAAAGATAAACTGTGTTTAACATTGTGAAATGTTTTGGTAAGCTCAGCTGCCATTATTTTCTCTTCAGTACTAGTTGATAGTTCAATGTTTAAAAACTATTTAAATGAAGTTGTTCTAGCACTTTCTTCTCTTTTCCTGTGCTCAGCTCTACCTTTTTTTTTGTGGTAGGGAGGTGAATGCTATTTATGCACAGAGTCTGGGACTCCCATGCGCGACTGGACTACCCACTAAAAACCTCCCCTGTCCACCTGAGAACCTAGCCTGGAACCATTTGACACATTACTTCGGGCCAGGTCTCGTTTTGTTACGCCGTGTAGCGCCTTCAAGCTGGGGAATCCCTTTCCTAGCGGGAGGGGAGAGGGGAAGAGGAATTGCCAGAAGAGCGATCCCCAGCCCCACCACCCCCGGCTGCTGTGAGTCCCTTTTATATATTAGGACTGCCCTAGCATAATGTGCCACTTGGCTCCATTTGTCAACCGATTCGAGCATCACCGCAACTATATTATCCGGGGTGAGCTCCCCCGTCTCCCTGTAAAGTTCCCTTCGCAGCCTGACCCATTTCGTACACGCAAAAAACGTGTGGCAGGCATTGTCCTCCTCTCCTGGGCAAAACCGACAATCGGGGGACTGTGACTTACCGATCTTGTGCAGGTAAGACTAAAAACACCCGTGCCCGCTCAAAAGCTGGATCAGATAGAAGTCAGTCTCACCATGCCTTCGATTTAGCCACGGTCTCACATCCAGGATGAGGCGCGCAGTCCACCTTCCCTTCGTGCAATTCACCCAAGACTGCTGCCAATCGTTGAGCGAGCGCTGTCTCTCTTCGCGGACAACTATCTCCCTCGCATCCTCGTTTCGGCGCAGGTAAATAGCGCGGTGCTCTCTAGCAAGGAGGGCGATAGGTATCACGCCTGCAATCACTCTCACAGCCGAGTCAGATACTGTTGGATACGAAGATGCAATTCTCAGTGCTCCTCTTCTCTGCACCCGTGCCAAACGTTTCCGGTATACCTTTTTGCTGAGAGCGTCGCCCCATACCTCCGCTCCGTACAGTAGCACTGACCCTACAGCACTCATCAAGAGGCGTCTTCTTAATGGACTGGGCCCCCCTACGTTGGCCATAAGTCGACTCAGGGCCGATATTCCCGAAGCAACCTTCTCAGCCGTTGCCCTGATTTGCTCAGAGAAACTCATCTTCGAGTCGATCAGTAGCCCCAGGTACTTCACCGCTGGCTTCGATTGGATTTGTATGTCTCCAATACTGATCATCCTTACTCTAGGGATTCTTTTTTTGTCAAGATGACCACTTCGGTTTTCTCCAGTGCTAAACTCAGCCCGCGAGAAGTCATCCAGTCCCTCACTCGGCGCATTAGCATTCCAAACCTAAGTTTCGCTTGTTCAACGGTGCGTCCAGCGACCAGAGCCGCAGTATCATCCGCATAGCCAACCAAGCGCGACTCATCTGGCATCTCAAGTCTCAGTAGCCCGTCGTAAGACATGTTCCACAGGTCCGGACCAAGGATAGATCCCTGGGCAACACCCGATGTAATTTCCAACCTCCGTTGGCCCTGTGTCGTGTCGTAGAGCAGGCTTCGGTCCTTAAGTTAGTTCCTCAAAAGCTGCATTAGATATTCTGGAAC
Organism: Odontomyia ornata; assembly: GCA_963969285.1. Classification (NCBI taxonomy): domain Eukaryota; kingdom Metazoa; phylum Arthropoda; class Insecta; order Diptera; family Stratiomyidae; genus Odontomyia; species Odontomyia ornata. The sequence goes on along the minus strand of OZ017738.1, from coordinate 164,354,779 downwards.
TTGAAAAGAGTTTTCGAGCGTATCCAGAATATCCACCCAACTAGCGGAGTTGAAGGCATTCCTGACGTCGAGTGTCACCAACAGGACGATCCGTCGCTTGGTGTGACTATATGCCTCTGCCTTTTGGACCGCGCTCACCACCTCTGCAATCGCATCAATGGTAGAACGTCCTGCTCTAAAGCCGTACTGCCGAGGAAATAGGTCTCCAGCAGCACGAATCGCGTCAGTGAGTCTTCCCTTGATGAGTTTCTGTAGCACTTTCCCAGCCGTGTCTAGCATGCATAACGGGCGATATGCAGACGGCGATTCGGGATTTCCCTTCCCCTTGCTGATCAGCACGAGCCTCGCCACCTTCCATCGTACCGGGAAAACCCCGTACCGTAGGCAAGCGTTGAATGTGCTGAGCAGCAAGTCAGGACAATAGTGATAGACGAGCCGCAACACCTCAGCTGGAACACCATCTGGACCTGGAGCCTTCCTCGCTTTCAATGAGAGGACTGCCTCCTCCAGTTCCAGCTGTGTGAAGAGTGGGCACTCGACTGCTGTTTCACCATGGACAGCGCCAACACGGACGGGATGGGCGGGGAAGAGTCCCCGCACTATCGCGTCCATCTTTTCCGCGTCATGTATACAAGGCTTCCGTAGGGCACCAAGTTTGCCCATGACCAGCTTGTAGCCAAGGCCCCACGGATCCTTGTTCACATTGTCCACTAGGTCTTGCCAGCAGCGAGCCTTGCTACTGTTGATCAGCTTGCGAAGGTATTTCCTGGCCAACTTATATGCTGCCACCTGCTCGCATGCCTCATCAGAGTTCCGCACCCGTTGAGCCTCACCTCGAGGCTTGAGACACTCCCTTCACTTTTCAGCGATTTCAGTTGACCACCAGTACACTGGGGGCTTGCCGTGCCGGGGTCTTTGACGGGGCATAGAAGCGCAGCAAGCAGTCCTAATGATGCTCATAGTAGAGTTCACCACGTCTTCAGCTGCCCGTTCTTCCGTCCCCTCCGAAGCTTCCTGCAGCAGCTCACCTGCTGTGAGAACCTTGACGAACCTCTCGACGTCCATCCTTCCGATGTTCCATCCAGTTGTGGAGCACGGGCGTCGGGAGACAGCATCACTTATCTCAAGCAGAATGCACTGATGATCACTGGCTGAGTAGTCCTCTAATACTTTCCAGTTGTGTATCCTTCGTACTAAGGACTCCGAGGTGAATGTCACGTCCGGTATGGTTCCCTCACAGCCAATACGGCGGAAAGTCGGCATATTTCCGGAGTTTAGTATGACGAGGGCTGTCCTGGCCGCCATATCCAGGATTCGTTTTCCCCGCGGATCCGTCTGAGGCATGCCCCATTCGATTGCTTTAGCGTTGAAGTCGCCCCCAACGAGCACTTTGCCCTCTGCGTTCGAGACAGCGCCCTCCAAAGCATTAAGCTTGGCTTGGAAAGATGATATCGACTCGTTAGGCGTTAGATACACACTAAAGAAGGTGATCCCTGAGCACCGAACCCACACGAAACCATCCCCCCGTCCACAACTCTCCGCTTGAAAGTCACTGTTCCGAACCCAGATGGCGGCAGTACCAGTTTCATCAGAATACCATAATGCAGGACTTTTACTATGGTGTTGCTCACTCAGCAGCAAGAAGTCGGCTTTCCTGTCCCTCGCAAACTGCTCAAGCAGATTTTGGGCGGTTGAACTGCGGTGTAGGTTTACCTGCAGGATGCGGGTCATCGAAGCTCTGATTTGGCCTTGGCTAGGGCTTCCTGGAACGCCCGGCATTTTCCTGATCCCAAGACGTGTCCAAAATCAGGTTTTGGATCAGCATCCTTGCAAAGAATACAGTGTGCCTCCTTCGTATACTCTTTTCTTTTAAGGCCCATTTCACCGCATTTGTAACATAGGGAACTCCTATCGGGTCCTTTGCATACTTGTGTGGTGTGACCATAACCAAGGCATTTGAAACATTGAAGAGGCGTTGCTCTTCGCCGTATCCTACAGACAACTAACCCTATTCGTACTTTGCCCTTGTTCAGGAGTTGTTCGGCGTCCTTTTCGGTCAAGTCAACTATGGCCATGCGTTGTCCCCTGTTGTTTTCTGGTGTCAGTCTCGCTTTGATCCTTCCCACGCTAGGGAACTCCCTTTTGATGGCCTCTTCTACCTCGGCCAGATCCGTCACGCAGTCAATGTCCCGTATTTCGATCGTTGCCATCGGCTCAAGCGGGGCTATAGTTGCGCTTTTGCCGAGGACTTTATTTACTGCGTCACAGAATGCTTTTTTATTGCCGGCCTCTGCTCCGAATTCGACCAGTATGGTGCCCGACCGCGTTGGTCGTACTACTTTAATGGTAGTGTTGGTATCTTCGGGCCTTACGTTTCCCCTGATGTCCCGCAGCACCTCCGCGTAGGATCAGCCATCTTGGGGCTTTACAAGCAGTGCCTGCTGCCGGGGTCTTTGTCGGGGCTTCTGCCTCTCCTGTTTTGCATCAGGTCCTTTTTCTAATTGGGCGTCCGTGCGAATTTTATTTTCTGGGTTTTTTTGAAGGAGTTTCTTTGCGGCTTTCTTCGCTCCTTTTGTAAGCACTGTCTGGAACCCCTGATCTGGTGCTCCACGCCCGTCAAGTGCCTCTTCCTTCCTTCTTTTATCCCGATCTCCTTCGATTGGGCTAGACGCCATTCTTTTATTGACTTTTAATGATGGAGCTATCTGCATGTCGCCTTTAGATTTTGCCCCAAGCGCCTCTTTAGCCTTCTGTTCATCTTCGGCCCTTTACCAGCTCCTCCGATAGTGCACTATGCGATCTAGGAGCTTCTCTAGTTCAAGGAGCCCTGCCCTTGCTACTTTGCTAATTTTTGGGGAGTCGCATGCAGCTTGTATTCTTTTCAGAACATCTCCCGCTTTTTGAAGTAGTCGTTCTTCTTCGTATCGCTGGGCCGCAATTGTACCTTGCAACCATCCTTGGGAGAGGTTTTCGCGTTCCGTTTCCGAGTGCAGTACTTCCGCCACATTTTCAACGTTGGCGGTACAATCACGCGGTGTCTGGTCACTCTTTGCTTTTAGTGCCGTAATCTCCTCGTTTGCTTCTGGATTTTTCGTTGCAATGTCGGGGTTTGTGACCCTTGCATCGGTCGCTTTAGTGACGGTCGCAGCGGTGACAATCGAATTTTCGGTGCTCTTTATGTTTTCTTCCGCTGCTCGAACACCTGAAGCATCCTGCCGAGTCTCCCGCTTCTCTTTAATAGGACGCTCGGGCGTTCGCATAATTTTTTGCTGCGCCCGAACGCCGCAGGAATCTCAGTCTGCACCAGACTGTCTGCTGTTCTCCGTTTTTCGTCTACCGTCACTGTCGTCATGTTAGTCTTCGTTTTTTTCGTGGTTAGTACAGCTCTCGATGTACTGTTGACATCGTGGCTGCAACCACTGGTTGCGTCGTCGTTGCTATTATTTTTTATTTCCTTTTTTGGATTTATTTGGTCTTTTGATTGCTCCAGTTTTGTTGGGTCCCCCCTCGGAGCCGCTTTCTCCGTTTGTGTGTGTAGTCGCCTTTTTGGTCCCATGGTTATCTTTGCAGAGCAGGGAGGCCATGCGAGGGTTGGCACAAGCCCTTATGGGGACTAGTGCTCAGAGCCAGACCAGCGCTAATCGGGAGTCCGTCTCAACCGAACCTACACCACCAACCCAATGGTGCGAACTTCGAACGTACTCCGAGGCCTTCCAAGATTTTACCGGGACGGAGACGGAATGATAGTTGAATTGGAGCCGTTCACACACCAGTTTCACCTCGGCGCTACTGTGCAAAGCAACTAGGTCCAAACCATCATATCCGCCAGCCCAAAGCGTCAATTCCAGTTCGTTGTCCAAAGCGTAGTCCAGGTACAATCAGAGATGTTACCTGTCATCCCAGGAGGGAACCTCACGGCACCCCCCATATCCTCGGGTCCGTGGGGGGGGCACTCCCCAAAGAATGCTAGCCTCCAAGAATGTTCTTGTCGACCGGCTTTCTCCCTGCGGGAATTTCCTCGGGTACGTGGGGGCGGAACTCCCCAAAGAATGCTAGCCTCCAAGAGTGCTCTTGTCGACCGGCATTCCCCCTGCTCTACCTTAGTGTCGATTTATATCATTTTTTCCTCCATGACTTATATTAAAGTCCTTGGTGCACAAATTTTAATGAGCATTACACATTTTCTTGGCAGGTTTTAACCATCAAAATTGGTTTGTCCAAATTTCTTGGAAAGTACACACACGTTTTACATCCGTCCGTGTGTCACAGCATTTTTTCTCGCAAACTACTTAAGCTACATCAAATTTTGTATGCAGGTCTAAAGTGGTCCTCTCTTCAAAGTTCAACTACAAAAAATTTTATAAGGTATTTAAGGGGGGTCTCCCCACATAGGGGAGTGGCCCCCGAAAAAAAAATCATCAAAGGTAGCCGACATGGGTATCAAATGAAAGCTCTTGATGAGCACTTTTCAAAACAGATCTTAATTTAATACTTTTTGCTTCGAGGGACGAGCAGGAAGGGAAAATACACGAAAAATTTGTGTCCGCCCCTCGCGATTGGACACCTGTGATCCGAAAAATCTGAAAAAATTATGGTTGTAGGTATTTATGAGTACAACAAAAACAAATACCCTAGAAGTCGAAATTCGCTCAACTTTGTTAATAATAGTATGATCCTCGAATTTCACATTTTCGCCAATAAAATCGCATCGGTACCCTTAAACTGTACGATATTCGATAGTTACTTAGCCCTACTAGGGGTTCTTAAACTTTGTAAGCTTGATTAAAATCGAATGATATACACGGAAGTTATAGCCGTTTGAAATTTCTCCAATTACAACAAAAATAACACATGATTTTGTTAGTTTATGGACTTTCCATCGAATCAGTCACAGCAGTTTTGACTTTATCTTTTTGAAATTTTCCAATAAGGTCAATAATACACCCCAACGGTGTATTACATTACAGAAGGCTCAGCTGATGCAATACTGTATACATGATAATGAAAAGAAGAAAAGGTCGTGAACTTCTGGGATGGAGGGGAAGACGACTTACAGCCACAACTCGGAAAAGACAGTTGAGCACACGGCCGCGTGGAAAATGCGTTCAGGATAGAGAGTGTTGGTAAAAGTGCCGTCCAAATCATTTAAAATCGGGTAGTGAACTCAAAGCTTAAATTAAAACAATTTCAAACGATTCACCCTTTTTACTTGAATACATTACCATCCCCCTGCGGAATAGTGCTTCCAAGGAAAATTACATTTCATTAGGACAGGAACAAGATCTTTAACGTTGACCTTGTCTGTCTGCCGTTCGTCTCGAAAGTTGTTTCGTCTCATTCGTTGATCATTCGCAACGCTGCGATTTGATATTTGGGGATTAACTCGGGAAAGAGTTTGCACGGCATTCGTGGTAAAAGGCATCGTGACAGGGGAAAGTGGATGGACGGAAAGTGCGGAACACTAAGAATCGTCGTGATGGTTAGACTTCCATGACTTGGACGATTCGATCCGCTCCGCGCAGATTGTGCAATTGTGTTTTGCGCGCCACTTTGACCCAAGTAAAATAAATAAAATTAGTTGACTCTAATGAATTTGCTGCTTATATGCAAATTAACAAGCAAATGCGTGCAAAGACCGTGAAGAGTGCTATGATGGGCTGCAGTTCTGAGAAAGTGATTGTTTGATTGGATTCGAGTGCTTGCAAAGTGCAGCGAAATTTACACAAACAAATTACCCTATAATATATTGTCTTGTGTACAAGTGGCCCATGATAGAATTTCTTGTGTAATGCATGGAGCTCGGATGACAGCCTTTGCCACAAATTGTCAATATGCAGTCCAATCGAACATAACGGTTCAAGAATGCCCAGAGTGTTAGGAAGTGCTGACCATGTGATAAATGTGAATGGTACAGAGAATTTCTTCTGTTACAAATTAGGGTTTCTTACAAAAATCATCTTTTATTTGAGGACTTGGGTGCAAGGGTATTCATCGGTCTCAGCATTTGACTGTAATTGAATAATCATACATATCGTTACGACGTGAAGCGTATAAGCCGAAAAGTATATGATGGAATTCGTGCTTCTATAGCTGCAAATATGATACAGGTTAAAGAATACCACTCATGCGGGAATTATTTTCGGTCTGTAAGCTCGGTAAATGCTCATGAAATGTCCGAATAACGGGTTGATCGGTTCTGAGGATTGTTGCTTAGCGGTAGCCGAATCTGCGAGTATCAGATTAGAAGGAAGAATTGCATTGTGGCATCCAGAGGATGGATCAAACGTATACTATTAGAATGTTTGAGGGCTATAATCAGATAGTTTTCGAAGCATTGTTAATGCTTTCGAACATGAATACTCGTCTAGGCAAATAAAATAGAAGCAATGCAAATTACCTACGGATTTAGAAAACATGAATATTCATCAATTTAGACAGAGATGAACTGTAAATTACTACATCTCGGGCTGGAGTTTGTTAAAGATGCAACATCTTAGTTCCTGTACGGTTTAATTGCTTTTAATGAGTGAAAATCTTTGAAAAAATACAGTATAAATACGTAATTATATTTTTCTGCTGAATTGCAAAGCCCCTGAATGGAAAAAGTGTTATGCTCGGTCAGTAATTTACTTTCTATCGGTGGAGTAAATACCAATTCCCGTTTAACTGTTGCTAACAATTACAGCTGCATTGAAATACACCCACATCACCAGCAAGCGCCCGGCGAGGATGATGGGTGAGTTCCCTTTTTTGGATATTAGATACAAACTAGTCAAGTATATAAAATTATTGATATCTTGAGATTTTTCAAGAATGGTAAATGAATGTTTGTGAATAACGCGATTGAACGGGGATTAAATCATTCAGCTTTGATAAATATAATTGAATTTATTAATCCTTTCGATTCATTTTTGTTTGAACGCCTCAAATTTACTCTATTTTCAGTTGATTGGGTATCGTTTTAGAGTTACTATTGTGAGACCTTAATGTGATGAGCATATGCACTTAATCCTTAGCTGTTGAATTGAACCTTTCAAACAGACTTTTTTAATTTAACGTATCCTCCTACAGCTCCTATTTTAAGTAGACTTTAGGTATGAGTTTAGATTATACAACAAATACTTAGTTTTGACCAGGTACATTCATATATGTACATATATTAAACTTGAATATGTTTATTTTGATGATTGATCATTTCACGAATATTATGGATGTCGATGATTGATATGCGCCTAGAATTTGTTCGTTTTCTTTTCTCTATGGGGAAAATAAATATTGTAAAAATATCATAAAGAAAAAATGCATTTGCGACTTTCCGTTCATGACAATAAAAATAAATTTACAATGAATTCTTAAACTTTAAAAACTCGGTCTTTCTATTACGTTATACCTGACTTGGTATAGGACCCGCATCGATGGCAGTCTCCTCCGCATAAATGGGCTAGCCATCGGGCGCGCTGATCCGTTTTTTGCTGTTTAACAAGGGCCTTCCGCTCGCGTGCCTTTTTATGATTCATTGCATAACGCTATAGCATAAATTGGTTACATTTGTGCTTCTCATTTGACTGATAGAGTAATACAAAGTACTTTTGTATGAGCTTTTCACTCAAATGGGAAACACATGTGTAATGATTTTAAGTCTGAGTCCGAACGCGGAAACGACCTCTCATCGGTTCTAGACGTTAAGTCTGAGTAATGCCAACGGATGGTACCAACCGGTCAACCAATCCGTGCACCGTAATCCATTTTCGCGGTGGCTGCTTGTCGGCCAGCTAGATCGGAGAGGATTTCGGTCGCGGGTCTCCAATTGGATTACGCTCATTTACAATTTTTCAGCCACCATTAAACACCCGTTTCAAACGCGTCAAAAACACAATCATACGGAGAAGAAGCCTTCTTTACGTTACTCCGTATTTCTTCATCCATGCAGTCAAAGTACAAAAATCTGATCTCCATTTCGGGTTCCCAAATTTTACCGACGCGATACCGAAAAATATACTACGTTAACGTAAATCCGAAAAAAAAACTACGCTAAAGAAAAACCAAAATCAACTAAGGTACCGCGTACCGCGCGCGACGCGAAACTGACAGCGGATTTTCTCAAACCCTACCCTCGCGACGGCATACTTACCATGCACTCTACTTCCCGCTGAAAAAAAAAGGGACAACTGGAAAGGAAATTCGTTGTTAATGTTTAGCAATCCATATTATTTCATAAATTTCCAAAACTAAAATTTAATCTTAAAACATTTTGCTTATAAAAATCTGTTCATATCATATAGTAATTAATTAAATGTTAAATAAACTATATCCTACATGGCAGCAAGGCATATTCGTGAAAAAGAACAACAAAAAAAACCGACAGTTCTTACATTTCTCTAAAAAAAAAATACGTTTTAATTCTGCAAAATCTTAAACGGTTTTACCATCATTGATTGGTCCCACAGGAATGGTATAGATGTAAACCTACCAACTAGTCATTTATCTTAATCTCTTCTTTCTTAATGATTGTTACTTATACAGGAATTTTTGTCTTTGGACTGGATTTATGTCTTCTATATATAACAGAACGTATAAATATTTTAGTGGTTTTTCGTTTCTAAAAAATTTTGAAACAGTTTATACGCTTGAATATTTGTTTCACAGCACCCATTTAATTGCAATTTAATGGGTTTTTTTTTGTGGATCGATGGGTTAACAGCTTATTTTGTTTTTTTAGGCCGCCTTTCATCTTATTCGAAGGCACAATTGACTTAGAACATTTAAGTTTGAATTTAATAATTCGTTATTTGCGAGGGATCAAAAGCACTGCCAGTCTACTCAGACCCAAAAATGAAGTAACCAACCTACATGACGTCATAGTAGGAACTAACCACAACTGATTAATAGGTATAAGACAACTCAAGTGTTCTAAAAGCCAAGTCTCTATTGTGAGATCGTGCAACAGATTCGAGGCCTGGATCAAGGCCCGATGTCAAAAAGTATAGACAGATCTGTATTGAAATCGATCAATCTATTTGAGATTTTGTTAGCATTGATTTTTTTGTTTAGGTTGATCGACCAATCGAGTTTCGAAGGTGGTCTTTAACATCGCATCGGATATAAGGCCTTAAAAATATATAAAATTATTTAAAAGCCGTCATAATTCAATAAATTTGGAAAACGTTGTTGAAATTGTAGTTAACTCTTGATTTCGTTTTCAATCTCTGAACGCTTGGGGGCTTTGTTAAAATCTCTACGACTCTCTGCTGACGCGGATTTCAATAGGCATTTAAAATGCTTAACTATTTGGGAAATTCTGAGTGAATAATTGCCCAGAGATTCAAGTCAAAAGTGTAATGGATAATTAATTGAATGCTGATGATTTTTACAAATCTTCGGAGAGTGTTCCAACGGGTTTTGTGAACCTATCAATGTAGTCAACTAAGAGGCTTCAACACTCACTGAGGTACTTGATTGTGTAACTTATCTTATTTACGATTGGAAACCGTTTGCGAAATTGGAGAGCATTGAATTAACACTTGTGCAATATTAAAAAAATGGAAACTCTCATATTATTTAAAATATAAAACGTTAACATGCAATGTAAATCTGTAGAGAGTTAATTTTATGATTTTTTTTAACGCGCTGCCGATGGGAACTTAATATTTTTGCAATCGCACATCATTTCATTTATGATTTAATTAACTAGGTGTCAAACATTAGCTAAAATAAATACTATAAAGGGTATAAGTTGAAAGTAATCAAATATTATTTCAAATGAACATGCATACCGGCTCTGAATCCTCCAGATACTTGTAGTCTTTTCATTTTCTATTCACAGTCTGTATATTGAACGTGCATCGCAGTTGTAAAAGAAGTAGTTCTAGAATATCCAATGGTGTGACGCACGATGTCCCATTTCAGTTTACTCAGCACATATAATTCCCAATTTAATGATTTACGTTTTAAAATTCTGTTTTATATAAAACGAATCAAGTCCGCGAACATTCCACGACAACTTGGTTCACGTAACTAAGATACTTGCAACAAAAACTCGTTGTTAAAATGTTTAAATGAGTTTTTCCTAATAATATCGCTGCCAAAAATCTCCATCATCTATTCAAGAACAATTCTTATCATTGCCGGTGTATTCCCTTTGTGTACTGTTATAAGGTAAATAACCCAAACAGCAATCTTCGAGGAAAGTCTGATTGACTGAATCCTTGTTATGTATTTTCCGGCAGTCGCAGCGGCGGTGATTGCGATGAATTATTTTCAGTCAAATTAACTACCGATGGTTGTTTCCAGATACTCTTTTCCATAGAAATGCTAGTTTATCCTGCCGAATTACACCTAAGCGGATCAAAAGTTGACACATTAACGATGCTTTATTCGAGCTCCAATTCAAAACTTCACAAGTAGACCCTCCCCTTCTCAAAGCAGCACAACCCTTTAATTTTCCCGACACAAGATGGTTGACCTGTTATTGTCTCTGCATACCAATCTTCTTTAACACCCACAATTCTTCCACTTTTAGTATTCTTCGGTTTCTTTAGACTTCACTCAATCTTCCGTTATCTTCGTAATTCAGTACTGAAGTTATCATGTCAATCCGTTTCTGTGGAGCTCGATTGATCGACTGATCCAGCATAATTGAACCGAATTTGCTTTCACAGATCTTGTCGTACCTACGCTCCATCACGACGATATGGAAAAATGCCTATTAGTGCATCCATGACGGGCACTCATTTTGACGAATTAAACAATACTCTTGCTAATTCAACAGAAAAATTCAAGGCAATATCGGCAAATATTCTTTACGTCCGCAATTTCCACAAAACCAACTCAAACAATGTCTGTCTGTGGGGCACACAACAAATTCTTGCGAAATCAAGTTGATATTCAACTTGAAATTGTCTACTTTCGCTTTGCACTGCAAATTATTTTGCACCTTGATAACTGATCAGTAACATTAAAAACATATAAATATTTCGATTGAACGGCGATAGTCGTAAATGTCCAATAAGGTAAATAATTACAGATTATTCACACCTTTAGAAGTCAATTTGAGGTTATGTTTATATGAGGTGTTACGCGTTGGAAAACTTCATGCAATTTACAAATATTCTTTCACAGCACACTGTTTCAATATAGCTAGAATATTTTAATCATCCAGCACTATTGCAAATATGATGAAATTTATTATCCGAGCCGAACAAATATCCAAATCCACAAGTCGGTGGCAGATTGTTCATTCCTTTCGGGGTCAAGAGATCTTAATACCTTATTGATGGCTTGTGTCTCTGCAGCGCTGACAAAAGCGGCCAACAATCCAGCGAAAAGTGGTCCATATTCGTCCATTTAGTTATGATCGGATGCCTTAGGAGGTGATGGGGATGGAGTGTTTGCAGCTTGCGGCGATGGCGACTGTGTTGGATACATTTATTCAGATTTGATTATCATTTGAATCGAACTGAACATCATACCTTTAAATCCGCGCACACACTTCCTACTTTTGGTATGCTGAGCTTGCTAAATATGCTGCTTAAATTACTTTCGTCGATTTTGTCAATTGTTTGCCTTCGAGTAGATAGCAGCCGCGCGACTCACTACACACACTCTACTGCCATGTGGCTGTCCATTTTCCTTTTGACATCCCACGACAAAATTGACGTGGGATGTGCAACCGTCACACCCAACATGAGAAAACGAGCCACATAGCAGCAAGGTGTATTGGTAGTGGTCACTCAGCGGCGTCGCCTGATTCATTACACATGGCCACGTCTTCGTTTGGACCTTGATCCGGTTGGCAGGGTGCGAGGGGGCACCACCTCCATCTGGAGGCCCCACTCTTATTTGCGGGCCATAAGAATCGTCGGGTAACGACGAAGTCCCCTTAAGTACGTCTGTCTTCCCGAGGTCCAGGTTTTCCTTTTTTGTCTGCAATCTCCAACCCTTAGTAGGTTACCTCCTTTTCCGACTTCGGTCGACTTTTTTGTGACCAAGGAATTCGTGAATGCCAAATTCTTTCTCTTCTTTTTGTAGTAGGTCCTTGTGCTGGGGGAAAGAACCTGCCCAACGACACCGCAGCGCTAGCCTGCCAGCGCATTCACGTGTCCCCAGACAAGGCCAGTCTCGGCGGATATTACCATCCTCTTCCGCCGAGGCAGCAGACCATCGCTGCAGTCCTTCACGGACAATTACATCATACCTTTTTCACTATACCGAATAAGCTACAAACATAAAATTTTGTATATAGGTGTAAAGTGATGCCCTCTTCAAAGTTCCTGCAAAAAAAAAATTTCAAGGTGCTTAAGGGGGTCTCCCTATACAGGGGAATGGCTCCTGAAAATAACAATTTCATCAAAGGTAGCCGATATGGGTATCAAATGAAAGGTCTCACCGAGAACTTTTCAAAACAGGGCTTGAACTTGTATTTTTTGCTTCGGGGAGCGCACAGGAAGGGGAAATTCACGAACAATTTGTGTCCCCCCTCGCGATTGGACACCTGTGATCCGAAGACTCTGAAAAAACTACAGTGAAAGGTGTTTATAAGTACAATAACAACAAATATCTTTTTTTGTGTGGTAGGGAGGTGACTGCTACACAGAGTGTGGGACTCCCATGCTCGAAAGAAGGCGACTGGACTACCCACTAAACACCTCCCCTGTCAACCTGAGGACCCAGCCTGGAACCGTTTGACACATTACTTCGGGCCAGGTCTCGTTTTGTTATGTCATGAGGTGCCTTCAAGCTGGGGGATCCCTCTCCTAGCGGGAGGGGATAGGAGAAGAGGAAGTGCCAGACAAGTGATCCCCTAGCCCCAACGGCCCCCGCTGCTGTGAGTCCCTTTTAATCTTTAGGACTCCCCGAGCAAAATGTGCCACCTGGTTACATTTGTCAACCGATTCGAGCATCACCGCGACTATATTACCCCGGGTGAGCTCTCCCGTCTCCCTGTAGAGGTTAGGCTGCAGCTTGACCTATTTTGTGCACGCAAAAAATGTGGGGCAGGCATTATCCTCCTCTTCTGGGTAATGCCGACAATCGGGGGACCGTGACTTGCAAATCTTGTGCAGACAAGACTGAAAACACCCATGCCTGCTCAAAAGCTGGGTCAGATAGGAGTCAGTCTCACCATGCCTTCGATTGTGCCACGGTCTCACATCCGTGATGAGGCGTGCAGTCCACCTTCCCTTCCTGCAACTCACCCAAGACTGTTGCCAATCGTTGAGCGAGCGCTGTCTCTACTCGCGGGCAACCGTCTCCCTCGCATCCTCGTTTCGGCGCAGGTAAATAGCGTGGTGCTCTCTAGCAAAGAGGGCGACAGGTATGACGCCTGCAATCACTCTCACCATCGGATCAGAGACTAGCGGATACGAAGATGCAATTCTTAGTGCTCCTCTTCTCTGTGCCTGTGCCAAACGTTTTTAGCATACGTCCTTGCTGAGAGCGTCATCCCATACTTCTGCTCCGTACAGTAGCACTGACTCTACAGCACTCATCAAGAGGCGTCTTCTTGATGGCTGCGGACCCCTACGTTGGCCATAAGTCGAATCAGAGCCGATACTCCTGAAGCAGCTTTCTCAGCCGTTGCCCTGATTTGCTCAGAGAAACTCATCTTCGAGTCGATCAGTAGCCCCAGGTACTTCACTGATGGCTTCGATTCGATTCGTATGTCTCCAATACTGATCATCCTTACCTTAGGGATTCTCTTTTTTGTCAAGATGACCACTTCGGTTTCTCCAGTGCTAAACTCAGCCCGCGAGCAGTCATCCAGTCGCTGACTCGGTGCATTAGCATATCTAGCCGAAGTTGCGCCTGTTCAACGGTGCATCCAGTGACCAGAGCCGCAACATCATCCGCATAGCCGACCAAGCGTGACTCACCTGGAATCTCAAGTCTCACTAGCCCGTCGTAAGACTTGTTCCAGAGGTCCGGACCAAGGACGGATCCCTGGGCAACACCCGATGTAATTTCCATCCTTCGTTGACCCTGTGTCGTATCGTAGAGCAGGCTTCGGTCCTTTAGGTAGTTCCTCAAAAGCCGCATTAGATATTCTGGAACTTGAAAAGGGGTTTTCATCGAGCCCCGCCACCCTTCATCGTATCGGGAAAACCCCGTGCCGAAGGCAAGCGTTGAAGGTGCTGAGCAGCAAGTCAGGACAATGGTGATAGACAAGCCGCAGCACCCCAGCCGGAACACCATCTGGACCCGGAGCCTTCCTCGTTTTCAATGAGACGACTGTCTCCTCCAGTTCCGGCTGTGTGAAGAGTGGACGCTCGACTGCTGTTTCACAATGGACAGCGTCAAAACGGACGGGATGGGCGGTGAAGCGTTCCCACAATATCACGTCCATCTTTTCCGCATCATGTGTACAAGGCTTCCGTAGCGCACCAAGCTTCCGCATAAACAGCTTGTAGCCAAAGCCCCACGGATCCTTGTTCATACTGTCCACTAGGTCTTGCCAGCAGCGAGCCTTGCTATTGTTGATCGATTTGCGAAGGCCTTCCTGGTCGACTTATACGCTGCCACCCAGTTGCATGCCCCTTCACGGTTCCACGCCCGTTGAGCCTCACGTCGAAGCTTGTGACACACCCTTCGCTTTTCAGCGATTTCAGTTGACCACCAGTACACTGGGGGCTTGCCGTGCTGACGTTTTTGACAGAACATAGAAGCGCAGCAAGCAGTCGTGATGATGCTCTTAGTTGCGTTCAGCACGTTTTGAGCTGCCAGTTCTTCCGTCCCCTCCGAAGCTCTCTGCAACGGCACACCTGCTGTGAGCACTTCGATGAACCTCTCGACGTCCACCCTTCAGATGTTCCATCCAGTTGTAGAAAGCCGAGAGCACGGACGTCGGGAGACAACGTCACTTATCTCAAGCAGAATGCACTGATGATCACCGGATGAGTAGTCTTCTAATACTTTCCAATTGTGTATCCTCCGTACTAAGGGCTCCGAGGCAAATGTCACGTCCGGTACGGTTCCCTCACAGCCAATACGGTGGAAAGTCGGCGTATTTCCGAAGTTTAGTACGACGAGTGCCGTCCGGGCCGCCATTTCCAGGATTCGTTTCCCCGCGGATTTGTTTGAGGCATGGCCCATTCGATTGCTTTCGCGTTGAAGTCTCCCCTAACGAGCACTTTGCCGTCTGCGTTCGAAACAGCGCCCTCCAGAGCATTGAGCTTGGCTTGGAAAGATGATATCGATTCGTTCGGCGTTGGGTACACAGTCCCTGAGCACCGAACCCACACGAAACCATCCCTCCGTCCACAACTCTCCGCTTGGAAAGCACTGTTCCGAATCCAGATGGCGGCAGTACCAGTTTCGTCGGAATACCATAATGCAGGACTTTCATCATGGTGTTGGTCACTCAGCAGCAAGAAATCGGCTTTCATGTCCCTCGCAAACTGCTCAAGCAGACTTTGGGCGGTTGAATTGCGGAATAAGTTTAACTGCAGGATGCGGGTCATCGAAGCTCTGATTTTGCCTTGGCTAGGGCTTCCTGGAACACCGGTCATTTTTCTGATCCCAAGACGTGTCTAAAATCAGGTTTTGGATCAGCATCCTTGCAGAGAATACAGTGTGCCCCCTTCGTACACTCTTTTCTTCTATGTCCCATTTCACCGCATTTGTAACATAGGGAACTCCTATCGGGTCCTTTGCATACTTGTGTGGTGTGACCATAGCCAAGGCATTTGAAACATTGAAGAGGCGTTGCTCTTCGCCGTATCCTACAGACAACCCACTGTTCGTTGCCATCGGTTCGAGCGTGGCTATAGTTGCACTTTTGCCGAGGACTTTCTTTACTGCGTCGCAGAATGCTTCCTTATTGCCGGCTTCTGCTCCGAATTCGACCAGTATGTAGCCCGATCGCGTTGGTCTTACTGCTTTAATGATAGTGTAGGTGTCTTCGGCCCTTCCGCAGTCCCTCCGCGTACAAATACCTTAGAAATCAAAATTCACTCAAATTTGTTAATAATAGTATGAAAATCGAATTTCACATTTTCCCCAATAAAATCACATGGATACCCTTAAATGCAATGAAGAGCGTTATTTATGTCGTTTTACATAAGATCCCAATACCCTGCAAGTTCGATGAAAATCCGGTCATATTCACGGAAGTTATACCCATTTGAAATTTCTTCAAATACAAAAACAATAACACACGATTTTGGTATTTTATGGACTTTCCATTGAATCAGACACTGCAGTTTTGATTTGATCTTTTTGAAATTTTCAAATAAGGTCAATAATAAAAAAATGTTTTTTTTTGGGAATTCAAGATTTGAGTGATTTTTGTTAGTTTCCAACAAGGTGACGTCCATTCAAAGTACAAAAGCAATGGACTTTCTTATAAACGTGCTTATCTCTTTGACATATTTCTTTCATTTATTTGTTGCTGGTGACTGCATTTTGCACGTTGGATGCAAAACCCTTCTGACATTACCAAAGGTCAGTGTACTCAACTTGTTTAAACCATTAAAAGGACCTGAAAAGTAAATCACAGTTATGAAAAAAGTAGCTAGTTTAAGCAAAGTTCTCTAACTCGATTGCGGGTTGACCAAATCTATTGCAAGTAGTAATTATCTTTAGATAATTACTACTTGCAGATGCACTAATCAGCTCAATAGTTATCTTGGTAAATGATCTAAAGTTAATCATATCAACAAACGATATGCCTAACAGCACAATCAGATGTAAGTTTGTTTCTCCTAAAGTGAGATGAATGCTCAAAAGAATAAAGTTAAGCGTCGAATGAATTTTATTTTTCCTGGCAATTTGCCGTCACTCCATGTAAGCATTCGGATAGCTTTGATAAAAATGTTTAGACTGATAGTTGAAACCGAAATTATAAATTTGATTACTAACCTTTAAGTATGGACGTGGAGTCTCACAGGCTACCTAATGTTTACGTTTTCATAGTTTCGCCTATTTCCCCCCGCGCCCCGCGATTGAGCGGCTCAGTAGCTTTTGTTTTAGTTGCCAAACTACCAACGAGGGAGGAGGTTGTGTCGTCCGGTGAATATCACGTGAGTAATAACCATCAAAAAAATTGATTGGAGCCTGTCAGGCTAAACGTCCATTGTTGTCATATAATATATTTTATAAGGGTGATTATGTTTGTTTCAGATTTTGTAGTACAAAATGTCAAAAATAAATAATGCCGGTAATTCTAAATCAAAACGACCGTCTACGGGTTCTGTTCAAGGCCCTGCGCGAAAAAATTTTCGTGTCTAACATCCAACTTTCGAACAAGAAGTGAGTGAGTTGTAAGCTACGGATCAGTCTGACAATGAAGAGAATATTGAAGGTTTGTTTATATTGGAGTCCGAACTAATACAAAATCATGAGAGTGACAGTGATGAAGATCAGGACCAAGATCAGGACCAGGAACCGGACCAGGTCCTAGGAGAAGAATCGGATAGTGATAGTTCCGACAATATTCCATTATCGCAGTTAGTGACAAGCAACTATTACTACGGCAAAAATAGGTATAAATGGGCCAAGATGCCGCTTTTGGCTAGGGTACGTACCCCACAACATAATATTATAACATCTCGTGCTGGTTCTTCAAAATTGACTACTGAAGATGGTAAAGATCACTACAGTATTTGGTGAAGAAATGCTCCAGTGGATTCTAACTTGGACTAATCTTAAAATTTCTAGTTACAGAACCAAGTATGTCCGTTATAACAGACCAGAATTGAATGATTTAGACATGGTTGAACTAAAAGCCTTTATTGGTCTATTGTTTTACTCAGCTGTTTTGAAATCAAATGATGAAAACACGAGTTGTTTGTTCGCTTCAGATGGCACAGGTTGTGAGACATTTAGGTGAGGAATGTCAGAGACAAGACTTTTGGTTTTGTTATTGTGCCTACGATTTGACAACCCAGATGATCGTGAAGAGAGAATGAAGGCTGATAAGTTGGCTGCCATATCCCATATTTTCAATAAGTTTGTGAGTAATTCTCAACAGTTGTATGAATTGAGCGAATGTGCCACAGTGGGTGAAATACTCGTCAAATTTCGAGGAAGAAGTCACATGATATCATACATGCCAAAAAGCCTGGTAAGAATGGATTGATAATACGAGCATTATCTGATGCCAATAACTATTATTTTTATAATGCATATGGAAAAGACTCGGATGGCATCGGACTGGCAGCTCAAGAAAAAAATTTCTAGTTCCAACTCAGTGTGTCCTACGCCTCACAAAACCCATTCATGGAACCAACTGTAATGTGACGGCTGACAATTGGTTTTCATCTATAGAGCTCGTAGACCAACTATCATCACGGAAACTGACGTATGTGGGTACTCTGAAGAAGAACAAGAGGGAAATCCCGATAGAATTTCAGTCAAAGAAGCAAAGAGAAGTAAACTCTACTTTATTTGGATTTACGAGCACAAAAACGTTATGCTCATATGTGCCAAAGAAGAATCGAGCAGTGATGCTTGTGATGCACTAAAGGGGGTGTCGATGAGGCTGACAAAAAATGCTCGATTTACTCCAGTAGCCGTAGAACAAGGAGATGGCCCATGGTGTAGCTAAAACGTGTGCTAGACTTGAGTGCCATGAATGCGTACATTTTATATAACATGCATCAACCAAAAGCTGTGGAAAGAGGAGATTTTCTAAAAAAAACTAGCACGTGTGCTTGTAGTGCCTCATGTGCAAAGACGTGTTATAAATACACGATTGCTAAGGTTGACTCTGAATCGCGTTTTAGGTGATGATATGGTTACAGAAGGTGTCCAGGATCAAGAAACCATTCAAGGGTCCAGAAGAGCATGTAGAATCTGTCACGCGAAAAATCATAGGATGACTACCTATGTTTGTGTTGGGTGCAAGAAACCTGTGTGTCTTCAATGTTCTAGACCTTTGTGCACTGACTGCCAATAAATTTGCGTTGGCTGTTGTCAATATTTTTTGTATTAGTTACCTGAAGTAGGTGTTTTGTGTTTTTGGTTCCTTATGTATTATATTTTAAGAAAAAAAGACTCATTTTGTTATAGTAATAAGTTTGGCTGTTTTTAATATCTAAAAATGTAGCCTACGTAAATTTAGACTTAAAAGTGCCATAATTTTTGATTTTTCACATTTTGTTGTAATCGAGCAGGCAAGGTTGTGAACTCCGTCCAATACGCGACATGCACACTGAAAAATACGCCAGCGCTAGTCCCGAATCGGATTCGCCCAGCGTTACAATGCCCCAGAATGAAACAAAATTAAGGACCACAGAATGCGCTGTCATTGAAAAGCCCCAAGTGATACAACACGAAATCGAGAGAACTTCAAGAACAGTGGAGTTCGATGGCACAAGAGCCCAAAATCAACATCAAACCAACACGAAACATCAATCATTGTGCGTTCTCAGAATATTTGGTCAGTTTTTTTTATATATTTTTGCGCAAAGAATGCAAATTGAAAGAGTATCGGAGTGGGAAAAACAAACCGAAAAATGGATAGAAAGAATATGAACAAAGCAAAAAAAGAATAAGAATAGAAATATAAACCACACACAATAAATTAATGGAATGTATAAATCGTATAAAGCTTTGAAAGGAAGACGGTTATATCGCAAGGATGAAAATGATAAAGAATTTTGTGCTTTGTCTATTATAAGAATGGCAGAAACAATTGCGCAAGATCCTAATAAGTACTTTCGAGGACGTTATGATTGGTTTTACACTGGTGGCAATCTTGATCTGATTGAAAATGCTAACAACCATTATTTGATCCATACAACCGGAAAGGAATTGCAGAACTTATACGTATCAAAGGTGGAGTCAGACATTGATCACATTAGATTGTCTAATGTGTTCCGAAAATGTTCAAAAATTCTAACAAAGGGAAATGTAAATCCCGAAATTTTAGAAATTCAATGTTTCAATGGGATGAATGTTTCAGTGAGAAGACGAAATTTCATATCTTTATACACTTTTGAAGATAGTACTCTTAAATATCGTTTTCATCTCTACAACGGCTCATTACCGTTTATAAGTTCGACGAAGGCTGACAATTCTGGCAATATAGTAACATCTGATATGCAAAAAAACAGTCGCCACATGGGATTTAAATATTTCGGCGGTTAAACCGAAACAACTTCTGTATTCATTACCAAAACCATCTAAAGACCCGATATTTAATTGTGTTCGTTATATAGAAAATAATATGTATGCTTTAATTGACGAGAGAAATCTTTGCTTTTCGGACCCACGTCAATTCACAGACGCTAATGCAAAAAGATATGAATTGCATTCTAAGTTGGAAATTTGTGAGACCAATACGATGGTTAGTCCAAGCAATTTAATTTAAAACCTGTTCTAAATTCAAACCAACCGAGAGAAGAGGGATCTATTCCCTATAAACCAGAATTCCGCGAAAACAGAAAAGTGAAGAGGCGCGCAAACATAAATTCAGCGAAAATAACAAGAAAGCGTTGGCAAAGTGAGGAATAAAGAAATACAGATCAAATACGATGAAATAGAAATAAACTGCAGACAATACTAGACAGTGACCGCCCGTGGCGTGCAATTGAAGGTGATCTTGCTTTCTATCTCTTCCACTTTATTATGCAGACCTCATCACAAAGATGCAATGCAATCCGCCCAACAGCCGGTTGTGTGACAGCATTTCATTGAACGAGAAATCATCCATCGTCGAGCATTGAAGTAGCCATCAATGTTTAGAAGCGGATACGAAATTCCAACCGCTACAGAAACGAATGAAGATGCGGCTGACGGCACCAGTAACCCTTCCAATAGCTCTGCCAAACATGCAAAGGGAGATTGACTCAAAATGTTCGAATCTGCCTGCGTGAATGTCTGAGCCGGCCAAGGAGGGTCTGTTCGAAACCGCGAGACAGCGCGGACGCCGC
Organism: Odontomyia ornata; assembly: GCA_963969285.1. Classification (NCBI taxonomy): domain Eukaryota; kingdom Metazoa; phylum Arthropoda; class Insecta; order Diptera; family Stratiomyidae; genus Odontomyia; species Odontomyia ornata. Next base: position 164,333,909 of record OZ017738.1, on the reverse strand, counting down.
GTGGATAAATAATCGAAATGGATTGAAATGGTGATCTCCAATCGCGATTCAGTTTTCTAATTTATAGTCGAACGTATCACTGTGATAATTAAATAAATTTTAAGGTGTTTTTTTGATATTTTCTAAAAGTTTTATAGTAGTGAAATCAAAATGCCTGATAAATAAATGTTAAGTGTTGGATATACGAGATTTTGTGAAATTGTTTTTCGAGAGCTGAATTTACGGGGAATGCATGCGAAATAGACGCGGAAAGATCGTAAAGTTAGAAAACAAAAAAAAAAAAAAGAAAACGGAAAAGTTGAGGAAAACATTTTTTTGCCTGAAGTGCGATATAGTTTGTGGAAAGCCGTTAGGTGAGAGAAAGTGTGAAGATAAGCGCGATATTGCAGGGCTGGAATGCAAAGTTGACGTTGCGTTCGGGTTGCTTAATCAGACAAGTTAGACCCCTGTGAAATAATAATTCAATTTTTGTGGCAAAGTTGTGAAATGGATGACACTTCGTTTTACCAATTGATGAGTTTCGAATAAAAGATCAGTGCAACAGCCGGGAAATTTAGCCACCGAACATCTTTCCCCAGACATAAGTGAAGTAAACTCGCGATAGTTTGCGTGCGGCACAAGATTCGCTCCCGCTTGCACAGTCAAGTGAAGGAATCTCGCGATAGTTTGCGTGCGGTACAAGATTCGCTCCCGCTTGCACAGTTAAGTGAAGGAAACTCGTGATAGTTTGCGTGCCGGACAAGATTCGCTCCCGCTTGCACAGTTAAGTGAAGGAAACTCGCGATAGTTTGCGCGCGGTACAAGATTCGCTCCCGCTTGCACAGTGGCCGATTTCCGCCGACTGACCGATTGAATTGTCGCGAATCCCATCTTTCTGTAGGAATTTACTGCACACCGGAGGAGAACGAGATTTTATATGACTTTTGACGGAATCAGCGGAACGCCCGTACTTCAAAGAGCTCATTTGTCTCCGGACGGAAGTTAGCTAGGTCGCATATGAATTTACATAGGCAATAACTGAGTCATAGGACTTCAAAATTTTCTAGTAATAGACATCGGAAACTTCAGCCGTTTAGGGAAACGTGAGGCAATCATTGATTGCATTCGATTAGGCGCCCGTTATTTTTTTTGTTTAAATTTATTGAATTTGGTGAAAGTAAATAATTACTGTTAAAATTTTTTTTGGGTAACGAGTTATAATTAAATGAAACCAGTTGGTGCAAGTGGATATTGTTTTCGGTTATACAACATTTACAGGCTTCCCCGCCCCGAGCACGAGCGCTCGTAGGAGGAGGCTTAGGGTAAGTACCCATTTTTTTATCAAATCTTTTTTGCATGTTTTTTTTTTCCATTTTTAAAATACACGGAATTTATTTAAAAATATCGCAAACCGATGACGCTGAATTAGAAAAAAAATTCAAGACAAAAAAAACAAAACAAGGTCGCAAAAACTAATAAAAACAAAGACAAAACAAATACATAATTATTTATTCAAAAAACGGTCAAAGATATGAAATAGAAACATTGTATTAGAAGTCTACTGTCATATTCTAAACTTCGATGGATAATGTTTATGTTACGGATGTATTTAGTAGATCACTTGGATCGAACACAATAACAATTAATTGACAACAAATTTGTTATCCATGAAGCTTTAGTCATATAAAAAATATCAAATATTGTCATATTGTTCCTATACTGCTTTTAAACACTTAATTTGAAAACATAATTGTATTGTTCGGAAAGAGGAAAAAATTAAAAAAATGAATCAATACCATACCCTTCGGTCTTTCCTTTCTTCCAACTCTAACCGGGTATAGGACCCGGTACGGTGGCAGGCTTCCATCTCAAAACATGAGCCAGCCGCCGGGTACTCATTAATCCTTCCTTTTGTTTCAGGTGACGTCGCGGGTTGAGTGGCCCAAGCAGAGTGCCTCTTTATGGCATAGAGTTATGCAATCGAATTGCATAATTCTAGGCATAAATGGGTCACCGGGGTACTCCCCTTCTGATGGGAAAGTTTATACAAGTCAAGTTGTATGAGTTTTCCACTCAGAAGAGGAATACCTGGCCACTGCAACAAAATATGGATTTAAATCCGGTTGGGTGGGTGCGAAGGGGCTCCATCACCACCCGGTTGCCCTTCTCTTATTTGTGGGCCATGAGCTTCGTCGGGTAAAGACGAAGTTGCCCTAAGTCCGCCCCCTTTTACATGTTCCACTTGTTCTCGGAACAAGTCCTTTTTCTCTCGGTGTGGTTACCTACACTTTTTGCGACTTCGGTCGCCTCGTTTTAGCTTGACCAGGAGAAATTCGTGAGTGCGAAATTTTTTTGTAGTGGGTCCTCGTGCTGGGGAAATGAACCCGCCCCACGACACCGCAATGCTAGCCTGCCAGCGCATTCACGCGTCCCCAGACGAGGGCATTCTCGGCAGATACCTCCATCTTCTTCTGCCGAGGCAGCAGAACATCGCTGCAGTGCTTCACGGACTTTTGAAACTTTAATATTCACTTTCTATATTTTTTTAAATAAAAGTTGATTACATAAGCACGTTATTTTATTGCTAAATCCCTTAACTTCAATATCCAATCAGTTTTAAAGCAACCTTATATCAAATTCTCAAAAAAAGTGTGTGCATATAGGAGCCTGTGTGACTCCACGTCCGCAGTAGTGTTAAGTAAAAATTACGTCCATACTTAAAGGATAATGTAACACTTGATCCATCGTTAGTTTAGTGAAGATATGCGGCTTTAAATCGATTTATTTGGTTTGTTATCTCACTACTAGAGCTAGTGTACTTACGTGTTTGCGTGTATTATGCCTATATCGAATGCACACACATGAGGCGATGACTCGCACTGTACAGAATACTGAACGATTAATCGGTGGTAATCTGTACCCCACACTTCATTTTGTGCTTATGGTTGCAACTTGCAAGCCGTTCCGTGTGTAGAGGATGACTCTTGTTTTTTTAAATTCGCGCTAAAGTCAATGAGATAAAAAAGCGGGATTTTGAGCGTCCCACTGAGGGTGTTGGCGGGACGCGCCCTGAGAGGCCTGAGAAGCGGGACTTCTCGCTGAAAACGGGACATCTGGCAACACTAATCAGACACCCAAGAAGCTGGATCACCCTCCACACTCCCCAGACCTTAAACCCATCAAGTATTAAAGGGATTATCTCGATACACAGATCCGCAAACGGAGTATGACAAGCATAATGCCTTTGAAACCAATTTTAATGGAAAAATTACAGAAAATTCTAGTCAGTTTTGCTAAAAAATTGTTCGAGTCATTACCAAGACAACTAGAAGCTATTTTAAAGGCGATAGGAAGCAGATTAAATACTAATTTGGAGATGTTTGCTTTGTTTGTTTTCTGCACTTATTTTTACTCGTAAAAAATTAGGTATTTTTTATTATTTTGTTGTTGAATTCATATTGCTGTGTTTTTTTATCAATTTTTTTTTTAGGAAATTAAGAAATCTTTTCAAAACACAAAACATTTTTAAAATCGGATATCTAGAACTCATTTTATGAGGCTTTGAATACGTTACACATACTCGTAGGTGTACTCTTTCTTTTGACGCTCACAGTAGATGTTTATTATATCTAAGGTATAATCAACAAATTTGTATTATCAAATTGGCAGTTTTGCTGCAAATAGCTTCTGGTCCCAGTGATCTCGTACACGCCTGACTTATTTGAGGAATTACAACCAAGCAAATCTTCCAATTTCATATTTAACCACAATTTTACATAAGCAAATATTTATTACCTATAGTATACCACTGAATATGTATGTATATCAATTCAATTGTTTTGTGACTCATTGAATCCACACATTTAGGAAGTTATCTAATCTTTGTTTTGGCGCGCAGAGCTTTCAATTGATAACAAATTGTATTGCTATCTTTTACCTTGCGTGGGGAGTTCGCCCCAACGAACAGCTGACAAGCACAACGCGAAGACTTTGGAATTTTTATTCGGATGATATCATCCCACTCACCAATTGCTGGACGTATGGGGGAAAAATTCACATTATTCTCCAGATACGAGCAATCCAAAAGCTTCTTAAGCACCCGCCAAATTCAGATTGAAGCTCACACATGTTCAGTATCTTCTCAAGCATGGATCCGCTCGGCCTTACGTTCGTACTCACAACCTTTTTGGGTTTTGCGATTTATTATTATTTGGTGTCAAATTTTAATTATTGGCGGAAACGCGGAATCCATGGTCCAAAACCGAAGCCCTTGTATGGGAACATGCCGAGCATGCTCACGCAGAAGCGGAATTTCCTTTACGACATCGACGATATTTACCGGTAATTAAAAAGACGCAGTCATATGTACTCGTATGTTGTTCGTTGTGTCATAAGTTCCGATACGATGCCGGCCGGTGCTTTCAACTTCGAATTTTCGTGCATGTAAAATTTAAGCTAAAGCTTCCGTTTTCTGTTTCATTCGGTAGGGAATTTAAGAACCAGGAGAGATTTGTCGGTATCTTTAGTACCAGGTCTCCACAACTTCTAGTTCTCGATCCGAAGCTATGTCAAGATGTTTACGTTACAAATTTTAAGAATTTCCATGATAATGAATTCAGTAAATGGGTAAGTGGATTGGTAAAGTGTGTTGCTATAAATGGTTAAGTTAATTTTCTTATTCTATACTTTGAGTGGGTACTATAGTTAGCTTGCTTCAGATTAGTAATATCGTGGGCATATGTACTGTGGGGGACACAAGTTTTGGCACGTAGCTGTTTGTTGAATAATACAAAGCCAAAAAATATTGGCTTCATTCGTTTGAAAATAAAATTACCAAAACACGACCGTTTTCTGCAAAACAACAGAATATTTTAAATTATACGATTGCTGGGACAAAAGTTTTCACATTTAGTTTTAAAAGATTTCCTGCATCACTGGCAAAACTGATATTAATATTACGAGTATAACGGGAAACTTCCGCAGAATATGTGACAGGAGAAAGAATGTCTTTACACATATTTTGTGTAGTGGCGATCTTCGTTTGCATGCAGAAGAAAGCTGCACGATCTTTTTAAGGTTTCGTAAAGTAATTTTACAAAACCCTACTAAAATCGCGACCTGCCGATCCGTTCGTCCGTCCGTGTGTCACATCAATTTTTCTCGGAAACTACTTAAGCTAGAAACAAAGAACTTCGTAGTAGGTGTAAAGTGATGCTCTCTTCAAAGTTTGACAACTAGGAAATTTTATAAAGTATTTAAGGGGGTCTCCCTATAGAGGGGACTGGCTCCTGAAAAAAAATCGTATTCGATATGGGTATCAAATGAAAGGTCTTGATCAGAGCTTTCCAAAACAGGTCTTAAACTGACAGTTTTTGCTTTGAGGGGCGCACAGGGAGGGGAAATACACGAAAAATTGGTGTCTCGCCATCGCGATTGGACACCTGTGAACCGAAAAATCAGGGAGGTAGGTGTTCATGAGTACAACAGCAACAAAAACCTGAGAAGTCAAAATCCGCTCAACTTTGTTAATAATAGTATGATATTCGAATTTCACATTTTCCCCAATAAAATCGTACAGGTACCCCCTTTTTTGTGGTAGGGAGGTGAATGCTATTTATGCGCAGAGTGTGGGACTCCCATGCGCGACTGGACTACCGACTAAACACCTCCCTTGTCAACCTGAGAACCCAGCCTGGAACCGTTTGACACATTACTTCGGGCCAGGTCTCGTTTTGTTATGCCGTGGAGCGCCTTCAAGCTGGGGAATCCCTTTCCTAGCGGGAGGGGAGAGGGGAAGAGGAATTGCCAGAAGAGCGATCCCTCAGCCCCAGCGCCCTCGGCTGCTGTGAGTCCCTTTTATATTTTAGGACTGCCCGAGCATAATGTGCCACCTGGTTCCATTTGTCAACCGATTCGAGCATCACCGCAACTATATTATCCGGATTGAGCTCCCCCGTTTCCCTGTAGAGTTCCCTTCGCAGCCTGACCCATTTTGTGCACGCAAAAAAATGTGTGACAGGCATTGTCCTCCTCTCCTGGGCAAAACCGACAATCGGGAGACCGTGACTTACCGATCTTATGCAGGTAAGACTGAAAACACCCGTGCCCGCTCAAAAGCTGGATCAGATAGAAGTCAGTCTCACCATGGCTTCGATTTAGCCACAGTCTCACATCCGGGATGAGGCGCGCAGTCCACCTTTCCTTCGTGCAATTCACGCAAGAATGCTGCCAATTATTGAGCGAGCGCTGTCTCTCTTCGCGGACAACTATATCTACCTCTGCTCCATACAGTAGCACTGACCCTACAGCACTCATCAAGAGGCGTCTTCTTGATGGACTGGGCCCCCTACGTTGGCCATAAGTCGACTCAGAGCCGATATTCCCGAAGCAGCCTTCTCAGCCGTTGCCCTGATTTGCTCAAAGAAACTCATCTTCGAGTCGATCAGTAGCCCCAGGTACTTCACCGCTGGCTTCGATTCGATTTGTATGTCTCCAATACTGATCATCCTTACTCTAGGGATTCTCTTTTTTGTCAAGATGACCACTTCGGTTTTCTCCAGTGCTAAACTCAGCCCGCGAGCAGCGATCCAGTCCCTCATTCGGCGCATTAGCATACCTAGCCTAAGTTGCGCTTGTTCAACGGTGCGTTCAGTGACCAGAGTCGCAACATCATCCGCATAGCCGACCAAGCGTGACTCACCTGGAATCTGCGGTATGCAGACGGCGATCCGGGAATCCCCTTCCCCTTGCTGATCAGCACGAAACTCGCCACCTTCCATCGTACCGGGAAAACCCCGTACTGAGCAGCAAGTCAGGACAATGGTGATAGACGAGCCGCAACACCTCAGCTGGAACTCCATCTGCACCTGGAGCCTTCCTCGTTTTCAATGAGAGAACTGCCTCCTCCAGCTCCAGCTGTGTGAAGAGTGCGCACTCGACTGCTGTTTCACTATGGACAGCGTCAACACGGATGGGATGGGCGAGGAAGAGTCCCCGCACTATCGCATCCATCTTTTCCGCATCATGTATACAAGGCTTCCGTAGGGCACCAAGTTTCCCCATGACCAGCTTGTAGCGAAGGCCCCACGGATCCTTTTTCACATTGCCCATTAGGTCTTGCCAGCAGCGAGCCTTGCTACTGTTGATCAGTTTGCGAAGGCATTTCCTGGCCGACTTATATGCTGCCACCCAGTTGCATGCCTCGTCACGGTTCCGCACCCGTTGAGCCTCACGTTGAAGCTTGTGACACTCCCTTCGCTTTTCAGCGATTTCAGTTGACCACCAGTACACTAGGGGCTTGCCGTGCCGGGGTCTGCGACGGGGCACAGAAGCGCAGCAAGCAGTCGTGATGATGCTCATAGTAGAGTTCACCACGTCTTGAGCTGCCAGTTCTTCCGTCCCCTCCGAAGCTCCCTGCAGCAGCTCACCGGCTGTAAGAGCCTTGACGAACCTCTGGACGTCCATCCTTCCGATGTTCCATCCAGTTGTAGAAGGCCGAGAGCATGGACGTCGGGAGACAGCATCACTTATCTCAAGCAGAATGCACTGATGATCACTGGCTGAGTAGTCCTCTAATACATTCCACAGCCAATACGGCGGAAAGTCGGCGTATTTCCGGAGATTAGTACGACGAGGGCCGTCCTGGCCGCCATTTCCAGGATTCGTTTTCCTCGCGGATCCGTCTGAGGCATGCCCCCTTCGATTGCTTTAGCGTTGAAGTCGCCCCCAACGAGCACTTTGCCCTCTGCGTTCGAGACAGTGCCCTCCAAAGTATTAAGCTTGACTTGGGAAGATGATATCGACTCGTTAAGCGTTAGGTACACACTAAAGAAGGTGATCCCTGAGCACCGAACCCACACGAAACCATTCCCCCGTCCACAACTCTCCGCTTGAAAGTCACTGTTCCGAACCCAGATGGCAGCAGTACCAGTTTCATCAGAATACCATAACGCAGGACTTTTACTATGGTGTTGCTCACTCAGCAGCAAGAAGTCAGCTTTCATGTCCCTCCCAAACTGCTCAAGCAGATTTTGGGCGGTTGAACTGCGGTGTAGGTTTAGCTGCAGGATGCGGGTCATCGAAGCTCTGATGCTGCCTTGGCTAGGGCTTCCTGGAACACCCGGCATTTTCCTGATCCCAAGACGTGTCCAAAATAAGGCTTTGGATCATACAGTGTGCCTCCTTCGTACACTCTTTTCTTTTATGTCCCATTTCACCGCATTTGTAACATAGGGTCCTTTGCATACTTGTGTGGTGTGACCATAACCAAGGCATTTGAAACATTGAAGAGGCGTTGCTCTTCGCCGTATCCTACAGACAACCCACCCTATTCGTACTTTGCCCTTGTTCAGGAGTTGTTCGGCGTCCTTTTCGGTCAAGTCAACTATGGCCATGCGTTGTTCCCTGTTATTTTCTGGTGTCAGTCTCGCTTTGATCCTTCCCACGCTAGGGAACTCCCTTTTGATGGCCTCTTCTACCTCGGCCAGATCCGTCACGCAGTCAATGTCCCGTATTTCGATCGTTGCCATCGGCTCGAGCGGGGCTATGGTTGCGCTTTTGCCGAGGACTTTCTTTACTGCGTCACAGAATGCTTCTTTATTGCCGGCCCCTGCTCCGAATTCGACCAGTATGTGGCCCGACCGCGTTGGTCGTACTACTTTAATTACGTACTGGTTTAATGGTACAGGTACCCTTAAACTCAATGAAATTCGACTTATAAGTAGTTCTACTAAAGATCCTAAAACTTTGTAAGTTTGACGAAAACCGAATGATATACACGGAAGTTATAGCCATTTTAAATTTCTCCAATTACAACAACAATAACATATGATTTTGGTATTTTATGGACTTTCCATCGAATCAGTCACTGCAGTTTTGACTTGATCTTTTCAAATAAGATCAATAACATTCCTGTTTTTAGAAATTTATAATTTTAGTGATTTGTGTTAGTTTGCAACAAAATGGCGACCATTGAAAATAGAAAATTAACGGATTTTCTTATAAAAGTACACATCTCTTTGACATATTTCTTGACTTTATTCGTTGCTGGTGACTGCATTTCTGAGAAGTTGAGTAGAAAACCCTTCTGACATGAGCGTAGGTCTGTTTACCCAACTTGTTTCAATTCAAATGCGCTTTATCGATTCAATCGCTATAAATTTTATGAAAACATAAAGTAAGTTTTACTACATTAGAGTGCTCAAAAACTAAATGACCCACATCGCATTCTAAATTAAAACAATCTTAAATAAATAAAACTGGCAAAACTACACTCATATCAAAAGGATTTTGTACTCAACTTACGATATGCAGACAACAATAATGAATAAATTCATGAAAAAATGTTAACGACATCTAAACATTGTTGCTCTATTTTAACTAGCCGCTATTTTTTTGCAATATTATAAGCAAAAATTCTTAAAGATGTTTTTGTTATTCATTTTTTCTTAAAAATTCCGTGAAGATTCAAACAAAAGTGTAGTTTCTGGTGCGATGGACAGCTCGGATGGTATTTATTTTTCTTCTTAGCACTACAGCCTCTCTCGGGCCTTCCTCCAACTGTCTCGGTCCATTAACCGCGTTCTCCAATTTCGAAATCCGAGCAGCGATGAACTGTCTTCATCGACCAAATGAGACCAGCGTTTCCTCGGTTTCTCCACTGGTCTCCGGCCTTCAGTTCTCCGAACGAATACCTTATAAGTATCCTTTGTTCGTCCAAACGATTCATGTGGCCAGCGTTCAATATATTTGAGGATGCTTGGGTTAGGGTCCATGATTCACACCAATAGTATAACACAGGTCTTATCACGGATTTGTATACTTGGAGCTTCGTTTGTATGCAGCTGGTTTTCAAGATCGTCAAAACTGAATGAAATATTTTATTTGCGAGCTGTATTCTTCGGCGTATCTCGTCTCTTTCATTACCCGTTTTCATTATTTTGGGGTTTAAATACACTAATTCGCCCATATTTTTGATACTATATTCGCCAAGTGTGATATTTTGTGTATTTGAGGTCTTTTTCTTCGACTGCGTCATAAGCTTTGTTTTATTTTCATTGATTTGTAGCCCTACTAGTTTTGCTTTGCTGTCGAGTTTCAGGAAAATTTCTTTGGCAGTTTTTAATGACCGTGATAAAATGTTGATGTCGTCCGCATAGGCTACTACTTGGTTCACCGTGAATAGTAATGTACCTCACGTATCGACAGGTAGCTTCCTTATGACATACTCCAGAGCCAAATTGAATAGCGATGGGGACAGCCCATCTCCCTGCTTTAGTCCGACATTTGTGTCAAAGGCATCGGTAAGTTGGCTATTAATGCAGACTTGGGAGATCGTCAACGTTACTGTCGTTTGGTTGGGATGCCAAGGCAAAGCATTATTTGGTACAGTACGTTGCGATCAATACTGTCGTATGCTTGCTTAAAGTCAACGAAAATTTGGTGTACGTCTCTGTTGAACTCCCAGCCTGCTTGACTGTGAACGATTGCTCTATTGTCGTTCTACCTGCTCTAAAACCACCTTGATATTCCCCAATAAAACTGTTTGCGTATGATCCGATTTTATTTTCTAAGATCTTTGAAAATATTTTGCATGCCGTACAAAGTAGTGATATGCCTCTATAATGTTCGTACTGTAGCTTGTCACCTTTTTGTGGATAGGGGATATAATTGATTGGCCCCACTCTTTCGGCCTATGTTCTTGTTGCCAAATGTGCTGGATGACTTTGTGAATAGCTTGATGAACACTGCTGCCGCTATATGTTATTTGATTAGCTCCACTGGAATCTTATCGATGCCCGGCGGTCTATTATTCTTTTGGGCTTTGATGATGGAACAAACTTCATCCAGAGTTGGTGGGGCTAATGGATGCTCCCCGCAGACATCATAGACTCCGATGTCCTGGAGCTATGCAGAGGATTAAAGAGGTTCTTGAAATATGATGCCCATCTTTCCTTAATCTTGTTTTCATCAGCGATGATACTGCCGATGTTATCACGACAGAGCGTGGTTTAGTGCTGATAACCACGTTTCAGGCTTTTCACTACTTTGTATGCTTGTCATGTGTTGTTGCTCGCTAAATTTGCATCTCTACTTCTCAATTGTTCGTCATTTTTTTTCTTTTCTTAATTCTAATTATCATATTCACTACTCTTCTGAGATTTTCATAGTGTTCTCTCTTTGTCCTGGCTTTCTTACCAACGTATTCTTTGTACGCCTAATTCTTTTTATCTAACGCATTCTAGCACTCATCATCGAACCAATCATTTCTCTTGCGCCGGGCTTGAAGTCCGATCGTCTGTTCTGCCACGGTCTTAATTGCCGTTTTCACTTCCATCCAGAGCTCGTTACGTGTCTTTAACGAGGCATCTAATAGGATGGGAACCAGCTGGTTGTCGAGGGTCTCCGTAAAATTTTTGGCCATAGACGCCGTTAGGAGCTTTTCGATGCCAAATCTTTGTAGCGGGCTGGTCTTCACCGAATATGCCTTTGACATACGACATCGATAGGTCACTTTGATCAAGTAATTATCTGAGTTACAGCTGGCTCCTCAGTATGTACGGACGTCAAGTATGCTCGAGGCCCAATGTAGTTGGATCACAAGTTGATCCATCTGGTTTTGTGTGTTGCCATCTGGTGATACCCAGGTCATTTTACGAATGCGTCAATGTGGGAAGCAAGTCCAACGTATGACTAGATTACTGCTACAAGCAAAGTCGATTAGGCGCTGGCCGTTGTCATTTGTTTGATCGTGGAGGCTTTATCCTCCAGTCGTTTCCCGATGAGATATCTCATTGTCAACCGTAGCGTTGAAATCACCCAGAATTATTTTTGTGTCGTTTGTAGACAATGAGTCTCCAGGTGATTGTAGAACATTTCCTTCGTTTCTTCGTCCTTTTCTTCGGTTGGGGCATGAGCATTGATCAGCCACATTTTGAAGAATTTCGCTTTTATACGGATCGCACACTATCGTTCATTGACTGCCTTTTTATTTTGGTTTTTTTGTGTGGTAGGGAGGTGAATGCCATTTATGCACGGAGTGTGGGACTCCCATGCTCGAAAGAAGGCGAGTGGACTACCCACTAAACACCTCCCCAGTCAACCTGAGAACCCAGCCTGGAACCGTTTGACACATAACTTCGGGCCAGGTCTCGTTTTGTTACGCCGTGAGGCACCTTCAAGTTGGGGATCCCTTTCCTAGCGGGAGGGGAGAGGGGAAGAGGAAGTGCCAGACAAGCGATTCCCCAGCCCCAACGCCCCCCGCTGCTGTGGGTCCCTTTTATCTTTTAGGACTGCCCGAGCATAATGTGCCACCTGGTTTTATTTTTCAACCGATTCGAGCATCACCGCGACTATATTTTCCGGCGTGAGCTCTCCCGTCTCCCTGTAGAAATTACTTTGCAGCCTGACCCATTTTGAGCACGCAGAAAATTAGTGGAAGGCATTATCCTCCTCTCCTGGGCAATGTTGACAATCGGGAAACCGTGACTTACCAATCTTGTGCAGGTAAGACTAAAAACACCCATGCCTGCTCAAAAGCTGGGTCAGATAGAAGTCATGCCTTCGATTATGCCACGGTCTCACATCCGGGATGAGACGCGCAGTCCACCTTCCCTTCGTGCAACTCACCCAAGACTGTTGCCAATCGTTTAGCGAGCGCTGTCTCTCCTCGCGGACAACCGTCTCCCTCGCATTCTCGTAAATAGTGCGGCACTCTCTAGCAAGGAGGCCAACAGGTATTACGCCTGCAATAACTCTCACCGCTGAGTCAGAGACTGTTGGATACGAAGATGCAATTCTCAGTGCTGCTCTTCTCTGCACCTGTGCCAAGCGTTTCCGGTAAACATCCTTGCTTAGAGCGCCATCCCAAATTTCTGCTCCGTACAGTAGCACTGACCCTACAGCACTCATCAAGAGGCGTCTTCTTGATGTGCTCGGTCCCCCTACGTTGGCCATAAGTCGACTCAGATCCAATACTCCTGAAGCAGCCTTCTCAGCCGCAGCCCTGATTAGTTCAGAGAAACTCATCATCGAGTCGATCAGTAGCCCCAGGTATTTCACTGATGGCTTCGATTCGACTCGTAAGTCTCCAATACTGATCATCCTTACTCTAGGGATACTTATTTTTGTCAAGATTACCACTTAGGTTTTCTCCAGTGCTAAACTGAACCCCTCACTCGGCGCATTAGCATACCTAGCCAAAGTTGCGCCTGTTCAACGGTGCGTCCAGTGACCAGAGCCGCAACATCATCCGCATAGCCAACCAAGCGCGACTCATCTGGCATCTCGAGTCTCAGTAGCCGGTCGTAAGACACGTTCCACAGGTCCGGATCAAGGATAGATCCCTGGGCAACACCCGATGTAACCGCCATCCTTCGTTGGCCCTGTGTCGTGTCGTAGAGCAGGCTTCGGTCCTTCAGGTAGTTCCTCAAAATCCGCATTAGATATTCTTGAACTTGAAAAGGATTTTCCAGCGTACCCAGAATATCCACCCATCTAGCGGAGTTGAAGGCGTTCCTGACTTCGAGTGTTACCAACAGAACGATCCGTCGCTTGGTGCGACTATATGCTTCTGCCTTATCGGCCGCGCTCACCACATCTGCAATCGCATCATTTGTAGGGCGTCGTGCTCTGAAGCCATACTGCCGAGGAGATAGGTCTCCTGCAGCACGAATTGCGTCAGTGAGTCTTCCCTTGATGAGTATCTCTAGCGCTTTCCTAGCTGTGTCTAGCATGTATAACGGGTGGTATGTAGACAGCGATCTGGGATTTTCCTTCCCCTTGCTGATCAGCATGAGCCCCGCTACCTTCCATCGTACCGGAGAAACCCCGTTCCGTAGGCAAGCGTTGAGTGTGTTGAGCAGCAAGTCAGAACAATGGTGATGGACAAGCTGCAACACCTCAGCTGGAACATCATCTGGACCTGGAGTCTTCCTCGCTTTCAGCGGAAGAACTGCCTCTCCCAGTTCCGGCTGTTGTGAAGAGTGAATACTCGACTGTTACAACATGGAGAGCGTTATGATGGACGGGATAGGCGGGGAGGTATGCCCGCACTATCCTGTCCATCTTTTTTGCTACATGTATACAAGGTTTCCGTAGGGCACCAAGCTTTTACATAACTAGCTTGTAGCCAAGGCCCCACGGATACTTGTTCATATTGTCCACTAGGTCTTGCCGGCAGCGAGCCTTGCTGCTGTTGATCAATTCGCGAAAGCATTTCCTAGCCAATTTATATGCTGTTACGTGGTTGCTTGCCTCGTCGCGGATCCATGCCCGTTGAGTTTCACGCCGAAGCTTGTGTCACTCCCTTCGCTTTTGAGCGATTTCATATGACCACCAGTATTCTGGGGATTTGCCGTTCCGGGGTTTTCGACGGAGCATAGAAACGTTGCAAGCAGTCGTGATGATGCTCATAGTTAAGTTCAGCGTGTCGCGGTGCAGGTTTAGTTGCAGGATGTGGGTCATCGAACTTCTGATTTTGCCTTGGCTAAGGCTTCCTGGAAAACGCGGCATTTTCCTGATCCCAAGACGTGTTCAAAATCAGGTCTTGGATCTTCGCTCCATTTGTCGCCACTATCTGGAACCCTTGTTCTGATGATCCACGCCTATCAAGTGCCTCTTCCTTCCTTCTTTTATCCTTATCTCTTTCGGTTGAGCTTGTCGCCATTCTTTTTTTGATTTTTGATGGTAGAGGTATCTGCACATGCCCTTTATAATTATTCTTCAGCGCTTCTTTAGCCTTCTGCTTTTCTTCGGCTTTTTGGTCCTCTTCGGCGTTTTACCAGCTCCTCCTTCTAGTTCAAAGAGTCCAATATTTACTGCTTTGTTGATTTTTGGCGAGTCGCATGCAGATTGTATACTTTTTAGAACACCTTCCGCTTTTCGGACTAGCCTTTCTTTTTCATGTCGCTGGGCGGCAATTGTACTTTGCAACCATCGTCCTTGGGAGTGGTTATCGGCTTCCGTTTCCAAATACGGTACTTCCGCCCCATTTTCAACGTTCGCGATGAAATCACACAACGTCGCTTTATTTGTCTGGTCAATCCTGTCCTTTCTTGCCGTAATCTCGTCGTGAACTTCAGGATAGTTCGTTATTTTATCAGGACCTACGACCCTTGCTTCGGTTTTTTTTTGGTCGCGATCGCAGCAGCAGCGACTAGCGACGAAGTCTCGATGTTGTTTATATTTTTCTCGACTGTTCGAACATCTGACGTGTCCTGCAGGGTTTCCCGTTTCTTGCTGCGCCCGATTGTCGCAGGAACCTCAGCTTGGCAAGACTGTCGATTAATCTCCGTTTTTCGTCCCTTGCGGGAATTTCCTCGGGCACGTTGGGCGAAACTCCCCAAAGAATGTTAGCCTGCAAGAGTATTCCTGTCGGCCAGCATTCTCCCTGCGGGGAATATTAGGTTTGAAGATTATTTGTGGCCAGAATTGAATGAACTTGACACCAACGATGTGTGGTTTCAACAAGACGATGCCACTAGCCATACAGCACGCGTCCCAATCGATTTATTGAAATTTATTTATTTATTGTTATGTCCTTAATGGAAAACTTTATATAAATATATTTTATAGAACTTGAAAACAGCATTCTCAGAAAGAAACTGTTAGCACTAAGTATAAATTAATATTGTATTAGGGACTAGAAACAACCTTCCTCTCACAAGATTCTTATCTCAACACTGTATGAGTTATATGAAGTTTTTTGAAGTAATATTTAGAGTAGAAATAAAAACAAGTTCAATAGACCTACGCTCATGTCAAAAGGGTTTTATACTCAACTTACGAAATGCAGTCACCAGCAACGAGTAAAGTCAAGAAACATGAAGAAATTCCATTTTTTCTCCATTTTTAACGGTGGCCATTTTGTTGCAAACAAACAAAAATCACTCAAAGTTATTTTATATAAAATATTTATGTTATTAATCTTATCTGCAAATTTCAAGAAGACCAAATCAAAACTGCAATGTCTGGTTCGATGGAAAGTCAATAAAATACCAAAATCGTGTGTTATTGGAGAAATTTCAAAAGGCTATAACTTCCGTGAATATTATTCGATTTTCATCAAACTTACAGAATATTAGGACCATCAAACTTACAGAGTATTAAGACCACTTAAGTATCGTTTTTATTGATTTTAAGGGTACCCATACGATTTTAGTGGGGAAAATGAGAAATTTGAAGATCATAATATTATTAACAAAATTTAGTGAATTTTGACTTCTAAGGTTTTTGTGGATGTTTTACTCATCAATACCTAGCTCCACCGTTTTTTTCAGATTCTTCAGACCACAGGTGTCCAGTCGCTAGGGGAGGATACACATTTTTCGTGTATTTCCCCTCCCTGTGCGCCCCTCGAAGCATAAAACGTCAGTTTAAGACCTGTTTCATCAAGACCTTTATTTGATATTCTATATTGGCGACGTTTGATGAAATTTTTTTCAGGGGCCACTGCTCTTTATGGTGAGACACCCTTTAAATAGCTTATAATATTTTTTGTAATTGAATTTTGAAGACGGCACTACTTTCCAGCTACATACAAAATTTAATGTTTCAAGCTTATATAGTTTGCGAGAAAAATTACTGTGACACACGCACGGATGGACGGACAGACTGACAGGTCGCGGTGTCAGTAGGGCTTTGTAAAATTATTTGACAAGAATTTACCGTGTTTCTGCTGTGTCCAATCTCGTCTTTATTGGCGCCTCTTCTCTTTACGTTGGCCCCAAAATGTGCGACGTTATCCACACTTTCACAGTTACATTCTCCACAGTCAGGTTTTGTCGGACTGAAGTGTTCTTCCTCGTTTGAGTCATGAATTTAGTTCTCGTTGCATTAAATCACAAGTAGATTAGGTTTGCTTCAAAGTCAAGACTCAAAAATGCTCCTTTGGCATCTGAGGTTGACCATTCCATAAGGTTGGTGCCATCAGCATACGCTACCAATTGTGTGGACTTGAACATTAGTTTGCCAGAGGCTTCAGCTGTTATCTTCCTGTTGACATATTTCAGCGCTATATTTAAAAGCATTGGAGCACTTTTATCCCCTTATTTCTAGCTCGATTTCATATTGTTAGTATACAACAAAAAATATGCGAGTAACTGTACAGACTGTGCACAGATTCACTTTAGACCATCAGCCTTGCTCTTTCAGTTTGAGAACGACAAGCAACGAGTGAATATCACGTCTCTGCGCTATTAAATTTAAGTCACATAAATAAATTATTTTCCTTTCATTTTAATGTATCAAATGTAATTAAAATAAAACCCAAACATTCATTTTGCTTACAGGTTATGGGCCCAGACATTCGATGCACAATTAAAAGATGAAGTGAATAATTAAAAGACAAAGTGAATGAATAGTTAAAAGTGTGGCGTTAGCATTACAGTAAAGACTAAAAGTGAACAATAATCGTGGTAGAGAAAAATGGCAGAAAGTCCCGGATACAAGTGCTCCCTCCAGAAGCTCAATGGTGATAATTACGCAGTTTGGAGTTAAAAAATGGATCAAGACTTATGGAACGTGATCGAAAAAGACAAACCTACAGAAGCAACCGTACTCGCAAAGTGGAATAAAATCGACGGTAAGGCACTCGTGAGAATTGGTCTTTCGGTCGAGGAGGATCAATTGATACACATAAGGAGTACCACAACAGCTAAGCAGGCTTGGACAACGCTCAAAGACTATCACCAAAAGGCAACGTTGACATCAAAAGTACCGCTGTTAAAGAGATTATGCCGTACAGTTCTTCATGAAAATGGTGATATGGAAGTGCACAATTTAAATTCTTTGCAGACAGTCAATCAATTAACGGCTCTCGGAACTGTTTTGGATGACAATTTATTAGCAGCTGTGCTCCTGGGACGCCTTCCGGAACCTTATGACACATGCGTTACGGCTTTGGAGAGCAGGTCCGAAAATAATATCACTTCGCACCTCATCAAAAGTAAATTAATTGATGAATACAAGAGCCGCAAAGGGCAAAAGGACATAAGAGACAATTTCCCAGTAAGTGAGACAGCAATGAAGACCACATACGGTAATAACAGTGGACAGAATAAAGGCGATATCATTGCCCGACAAGAGAGCAGAAGCCACGTCAAGCAAGATTGCAGAAACTATAAATCCTGGAAAGATAAAAACAGCAATCAAGCAAACGCAGTAAAGGAAAACTCAAAACCTACTGGCGGCAAGTTATTTATGGCTGCGGAAAAAGTGTTTACGAAGCAGCAAGAGGAAAGTGTCGAGTATGCATGGTTCAGTGCAAAGGCCAAGAAAAACTACAACAACACATGGTTTGTCGACTCAGGGGCAACAAGCCACAGGACAAACCCTAGAGATTTTTTTACCGATTTCGATTCGGCCGTAAAAGGATTCGTGTGACTGGCGGACGCGGATAAAGTGAGTTAAATCGAAGGGAAAAGCTCGGGTGTCATAAAATGTAAAGTCAGTGGAAAGCAAACCCAACTATAAATTAAGCACGTGTTCTATGTATCATCGTTCGAACCCAATCTGGTATCCATAAGAAAGCTCACGAAGGAAGGATATAAAGTGAATTTTGACAGAAACATCTGCATAGTGACAAAGAACCGTGAAAAGCATGCAGTGGTGAAATGCAGTTCGGACGTCAAAGATTTATACGAGGTACAAAAAGCCGACGAAAGGTCATGCGCAGCAATAAAGACCCAACACGGGGAAAACTGTCAACATGCGTGGCACAGACGCTTTGGGCACCGGAATACTAGTGCAATCAATGATTTAGCCCAAAAGTAATTGGCGATCAGCATACAGATTACAGACTGCGGACGGCGGGAAATATGCGAGTGCTGTGACAAAAAGAAATCCCGTCATAAAACACAGGCCATCCTCGATCACATTCACACAGATCTTTGTGGACCCATGGAAACTAAGACGCCGGAAGGGTAAATGTATCTAATGACTCTCATCGATGACTATTCAAGATACACGGCAGTATATCTTTTGAAAACGAACGACAAAGTGGAGTCCCAAATAAAACGTTTTGTGCAGATGATGGAAGTACAATTCAAAAAAACTGCAAAGTGTATAAGGTCAAGGAAAAGAGTATGTTGATAAAGCATTACAAGATTTTTCGTGCATTTTCGGAAGTGTGCAAATTCCGAAGGAACCTCAAAAGAAATTATATGCAAAATTTACAGAGTATATTTTTATTGGTTATTTGGAAGAATTCAAGGCCTTCAGATTTATTTACGTGACAACAAGAGCACTGAAAATAAGTCGCGATGCCACATTTTCTTACGGAAACTTCGCGAGAAATTGAATCAACGCCGATGGAAATTCAGAAGGAGAGTTTGCTTTTCGGAGAAACAATACTCAGAAAGAGTCCATTCAAGAAAGTGGCAGCGAAGAACAATCATCATATTCAAGTGCAGCAAAAGAGATTGCAGAAGCAAGTGACGACGCACAAGCAGAAGCAGCAGAAAACGACGATACTCAAGCGAAAGCAGCAGAAACCGATGATGCACAACCGGAAGTGGTGACGCGCAAACTAATAAGATTGGCAAAACACAAGCAGAAGCACAAGATGTCCCTACATGGAAGTCTGCGAGGGATAATAAAGGAGTTGCACCCAATTGGTATATGGCAACTTCAAAGTTTGCAGCAATTTCGCAAAACGATCCAAAAAGCAGGAGTGAAGCGCTATCAAGACCAGATAAAAACGAATGAGAAAGAGTGATGGATGAAGAATGTAAAGCGCTACTTCAAAATAATACGTGAGAAATCGTACCCACACCGAAAGATCGAAATATTGTGATCTGTAAATGGGTTTTCAAAACGAAAAGGAACCAAGACGGTGGAATAAGCAAGTATAAGGCTAGGCTAGTTGCACGCGGATTCTCTGAAAAGCTCGGCACAGATTATGATGAGGATTTCGCCCTCATTGGAAAACAGATGACTTTAAAACTTCTACTAGTCATAGCAGGTAAACGGAGATTGCTAGTCAAGCATTTCGATGCAAAGACTGCTTTTTGAATGACGACCTCAAGGAAATCACATGTATGAAGCAACCGGAAGTATGTGAAAAGAAAAATAAAGAAGGCCATATCATGGTCTGTAAGCTCAAAAGCAAGCTCCAAATATATGGAACAAAAAGTTGGATTCACTTTTACAAAAAAATTTCGAGCTAACTGATCTATGTTTTTGCAAAAATACCTGGGAGTGGAAGTCAGAAAGAACAAGAATGGTTTTTACTGCATAAAGCAAACGATATAATATATATTGAAGAAATCTCGGAAATATTTGGCTTGCAAGATGCCAAGATATCACATATACCGATGGATATTGGTTATTTAAAGGCAACGGAATCTCAGCCTTTAATAGAAAATCAAGAAATATACCAGCAATTAATTGGAGCATTGCTATGCCTAACTGTAAATACAAAACCAGATATCCGCGCAAGTGTGACTATACTCAGTCAGTCAAATAAACAGCCGACATCAGTCGATTGGGCCGAGGTGAAAAGAATAGCTCGTTATTTGAAGGGCGCGAAGGACTACGAACTCATACTTAGCGGCAACGGACAAGAAGAATTAATCGGCTATGCAGATGCAGATTGGGCAGAAAATCGGAGTAATCGTAAATCAAACAGTGATTATATGTTTTAATTCGTGAACGTGACAATAAGTTGAGCATGTCGAAAGCAAACATGCGTATCTCTATCATCGGCTGAGGCAGAGTATGTTTCTAAAGCAGAAGTTTGCCAGGAAGGTAAATGGCTACAAGAATTAATCAAAGAATTCATTCACAATAAAAAATTCAACACAACCACGATGAAGATAACCAAAGTTGTTTGAAATTGATTAATAACAAAAGGATTAGCCATCGCACCAAACACATTGAAAACAAATATCATTTTATTAAGGACATTAAAGATAGGAAACATGAATTTTGTATATTTGCCTATCAAAGAAATGGCAGCCGACGTGTTAACGATGCCACTCAACAGGATCAAACTTTAGTATTTTGCTGTAAAGAGTGGATTAAAATTACGCAATTAAGTGCATACTATCGTTGAGAGAGGGTGTTAGTATGCAACGAAAAATATGCGTGTAACTAAACAGACTCTGGGCAGATGCATTTTAGCCCATCAGTTGTATCACGTCTCTGTACTATTAAATTTTAGTCACTTAAAAGTATTATTTTCCTTACATTTTAATGTATCGTTTTACGCTACGTGTTTAACTTTTATAATAAAATCAAGTGTCATTAAAATAGAACATAACACATTCATTTCGTCTACACTTATTGAAGCAGCCCGTTAGTTCGTCCTTTTCCTTTTTAATGGTTAGGAGCTAAATACCATTTACGCACTAAGTGTGAGGCTCCCATGCTCGCGAGAGACTGGATTACCTACCTGAGAACCTAGCCTGAAACTGTTTGGCACCTCATTTCGGGCCAGGCCTCGTTTTGCTATGCCGGGACGCGCCTTCAAGCTAGAGGATTCTTCCTCTCGCGGCAGGGGAGGGAGGAAAAGGGATTGCCAGACAAGCGATCCTCCAGCCCTGACGTCCCCGCCTGCTGTGGGTCCCTTTTATCTTTCAGGACTGCCCGACTATAATGTGCCATATGGTCAATCAATCCAAGCATAATCGTGACTATATTATCCGGAGTTAGCTCTCCCGTTTCCCTGTAGAGGTCCCGTTGTAGTCTATCTCATTTTGTGCACACACAAAATGCGTGGCAGGCATCGCCTTCGTTTTTTGGGCAAAATCAACAGCTGGGGGACCGTGACTTACCAATCTTGTGCAGGTAACACTAAAAACTACCGTACCCACTCAAAAACTGGGTCAGGTCGTAGTCAGTCTCACCATGCCTTCGATTTAGAAATGGTTCCAGAGCCGCGCAGTCCACCTTCCCTTCATCGTGACCTTAAACTTCCTGTATAGCATCGTGACTTGGACCATGCGGACTAATTTTGTTGGGAACTAAACTCAAGCATCATTTTGTAGATCGCATTTCTGTCGACACTGTCGTATACTTGCTTGTTTACAAAGAGTTGTTGCATGTCAATGTTGTATTCCCAGCACTTATGGAGCACCTACTTAACTGAGAATATTTAGCCATTTTAGGCTGGCCACTTTGAAACCCTCGTTGATTCTCTTCTGTAATACTTTCATATTACGACTTTTCTTTTTCTTTCGATGATTTTAGAGTTTACTTATAAGACGTATACAGTAAGGCGATGCATCCATAATGTTCATACCTTAACTCGTCATCCTTTTTGTGTACAGGACATATTATGCTTCGTCGTCAGTCTTCTGGTAACTGCTTATCTGACCATATTCTGTATATGAGTCGGTGGAGATGGTTACTTAGGTGAGGACCCCGCCTCTGGAGCAAATCTGCTGGTATTCAATCTATTCTAGCGTCACGTACTACTACCAGTATTTCGTTTCTGGTTGGTGGTGAGACTGGAACCTCTTGTTCTGCTTCTAGAATATTCACAGCTTCAGTAATTGCTGGGGATGCTGTGAATAACTTCTGGAAATATTTTAATTTTTTTTTGACAGGGTTACCTATGATTTATCCTAGTGCACTTTTACAAAAACTTGCTTGTGGATTGAAGCAATATCTTGGTTTTTAATAGAGCCAGTTGTTTCTTTCTTCAGAACACTTTTTTAGCTCATCGTCGGATGATATTATAGTATCCTTCTTGGGTCTGAGTTAGTCACTGGATGTTTTTTTTGAGTACCTGGTTCCTTTTTTTAACTGCTTCCTTGCATTCTTCGTCATATCAGTCGCTCCTACTATTCCCTGGTCGATCCCCCAAGACCTCTTCGGCCGCTTCTGTTACCGCATCTCTTACTGTCTTTCACATGGTTTTGCTGTGATCACTGCTTTCTACTGCCTCTGTGGATATTTGAATGCGATTTTCCAGAACTGACGTGTGGTTGTTACTGAGCTATCATTTAGTTTGTGCATCTGATAGCTTGGGGTAGCTGATCTTTTTTGTTTACAGCTCTTGGAGATGCGGCATCGGAACTTGACTCTTATAGGGTAGTGGCCTGAATTGCAAATAGTGCCACGATACGAATGTGTGTCAAGAGTGCTGGTGGCCGCACATTTTTGTATGAGAGGGATGCCCACGTTCTCTTGTGGATGTCTCGGAGCGGGAAATGTGTAGATCGCTGTGTGGCTGTAGTGAATAGTATATAAAAATTTCCGTGAAGGACTGCAGCGATGGTTTGCTGCCTCGGCGAAAGAAGTTGTTGATTTCAGCCGAGATTGGCCTTGTCTGGGGACGCATGAATACGTTGGCAGGCTAGCGTTGTGGTGCCGTGGGGCGGGTTCATTCCCCCAGCACAAGGACCCACTACAAAAGAGTTTCGCATTCACGAATTCTTGGGTCTCAGAATCAGGTCGACCGAAGTCGAAAAAATGTAGGTAACTAACAAAAGGGGAAAATTGCTTGTTCAAAGAACAAGTCCAAACGAGACAAAACAGACGGACTCGGAGAGACTTCGTCGTTACCCGACGATTCTCATAGTCCACAAATAAGAGTGGGGCAACCGGATGGATGTGGTGCCCCCTCGCACCCGCCCAACCGGATCAAGATCCGAAATGTTGAAGCGGCCATATATTTCCCTTTTGAGTGGAAAACTCATACAAACATACTTTGCATGAGCCTTCCCATCAAACGAGAAATATAGCGGTGACCAATTTATGGCATAGAGTTATGTGATCGGGTCACAGAACCCTATGCCATAAAAAGGGCACTTAAACTGGAGGCCATCCAACTCGCAGAAGGCCCTGAAAATAAGAATCAGATGGAGCGCGCCCGATGGCTAGCTCATTTTTTCTTTGCAAAAGCCTTCCAACGTGCCTGGTCCTGTACCCGGTCAGGAGAACAAAATGAAAAGACCGATTTTTTAAAAGTCTAGCAATTTATTTTATTCATTTTGTTATATTGATGTCAAACTATTACTCATTTTTTATTTATTTCCAAAACAAAAGTTTTGTTTTTTTTATTACATATAATGATGTTTGCTCTTCCAAATAAAAAAGGTCTAATTTGACTTCAATAGCAAGACCAAAATAAAATTTAAGAAAAATTAGCGAAAATGAATAATTGTAATAAAAAAAGGCAGTAAAACTAAAAGAAAAGTTTAAGAAAATTACTAATTGTATTAATGGATGGAAGAAATTACGAGAAATCTATGGAAATTAAGAAATCATATAGAAAAGGTGCAACAAAATTTAACAAGAACTCGGAAACATCTATGAAATTAAATTTTGTGTAGAAAAAAGAGGCAACAAGATTTAGCAAAAATTTAAAAAAAAAAACAATTATAATTTGTATTAACGTCCAAAAGAAATTAAGGAAAATCTATGGAAGTAAAAAAAATTATTTAGGAAAGGTGCAACAAAATTTAGCAAAAATTTGAAAAAAATAAATAAAACGGTATTAATTGACAAAAGAAATTAAGAGAAACTTGTGGAAATTAAAATTGTTGTAGAAAAGATGCAACAAAATTTAGCGAAAATTTGAAAAAAGAACCTTAAATCTGTATCAAAATTTGTGACAAAATTATA
The DNA here is from genome assembly GCA_963969285.1 of Odontomyia ornata. Classification (NCBI taxonomy): domain Eukaryota; kingdom Metazoa; phylum Arthropoda; class Insecta; order Diptera; family Stratiomyidae; genus Odontomyia; species Odontomyia ornata. The sequence goes on along the minus strand of OZ017738.1, from coordinate 164,309,360 downwards.
TCAGGAAAATTTACAAAAGGGTACTTACCCAACATCCTCGCTGGGCGCCCGCTGACGATGTGGGTAATTCCAGCGTTGCCTGAAACAAATTTTATTGTTAATGATGTTCTGCGTTGCACACCTTAATTTCACTTTACTGACAAATGGGGGGAGTATCCAAATACTTTTACACTGATTAAGGTTTTAATACAGTAAGATGCCGAGACAAGAGTCCATATAAACTATGACGAGCATCGCTCCACCCATTAATCTTTCTCCTCTTTCTCCTGATGAACTTCAATTGCAGTTGTGAACAAAGTTTCACGATCTAGACACATTATCTCGTGTATCCTCAGCCATTTATCTCTTGCGAACCCAACGTATTCGGCCTTGATTCGAAAATAACCAGTATCCCATTCATTCCGGTGGTATATCACTTCTCCATTCCATCTACCCGATTGTTTATCGGACGCCAAAGTGATTCAAGTTACCCGTACACAGCCTTCTGCTGGCATTAGCGCTGGCGGTAGTACTTGGTCAGGTTTTCCCTGTGCTCCACTGAAGCACTCGCTGTTCACTCACGTCGGCAACACATCGGAAATCCTTTCACTCTTTTCCACCAGTTTCGGGTGAATTCTATCTTCTTCCCATCTTCTGACGCATACACTGCAGCGGCACCGCGACGCCAAGTTTTTCGCAGCCACCAACACTTTGCAGAAAAAGCACGACGAATGGGCTAAGAGCGCTTTGAACTTTTCCCTGAAATCATCCACTGCCCCGGTTCTATCGCTCTCATTAATTTTACACGAGTTCTTCACTTAACGTAGTACTGATGTTCGCACAATTCGCTTTTTAAAATTTCTATCTTTCCCTTTTCTTGTTCGGACTACCACTACACCACTGCACCCAATTAGAAGATTCTTGCTCTCTCTGACAACGGTGTCAAATTTCTTCACACATCACATCATCCACACACGACCGAACGCTTTACCGAACACCATTCTCCAGTCACACAATTGATGAAAACATTCCCATCAAATCAGGCCAGCTGATAGGAAAGTGCCAACACAAACATAAGAGCGCAAAACAAATGTGTATGCGAAACGAAATGTCGGATTTACACATGCGTCTTCCCTTTTCTAATCGGGGATGTTTACTTTCGCGATCTTCTCAAATTCGCGGTCCGTCCCGTGTGGTGATTCAAAGCTGACTGCCCTATTGGGCATCGCGACGTGACCGCCACGAAGGTGAATAGCAGATTCCTTCTATATTTTTGTCATTACTATTAACACTCCATTATGCGCACTTAAGCGGAATTTGTTCGCGACGAGAAACTTTTCACGCGACAGGCGGAAATTTTCGACCTCGCTGCTTGGCGATTTGAAGCTGGCTCCCCGTTTTCAATTTTGGGTCCGTCCAAAACTTGTCTTTTTCTCCATCCCGTGCCTACGGTGAATTCCCATCAGCTGTCCACCCTGCTGAACTAGAATACATCATGGAATGCACCGTTGTTCTGCACTAAATCAGTATTTCCATCTCCTGAATTGCAATGGGCAGATTTAAATTTTTAAAAACCAAAATTTACCTGAAGTAGGAATATTTTAAATGAACTAAAGAAATTTAAATGAAGAAATTTAGATGAAGTAAGGAAATGAAATTTTTAAATAGTAATAAAAATTAAATTTCCTGAAAAATATAATTAAAGGGAAAGCGTTTAAATTTCTTCTTCTTCGTAGCCCTAAAGCCCCTTTTGGGCCTTCGTAGAGATCGTTAGAGTATCTCATTATCATGATCTAATATATATATCGGCACTCCACAAGGTGATATGATCATTATAACGCTTTGGCCGTGTGTCCGTCCACCCAGCTGCGATACGTTCTGATTATTAAACCAGTACGTATCATAACTGAACGGGCTTATAGTCCGTCCGAAGAACCACTCGAACTAAATCTCGTTGACGCCAACGAAACTTGAACCAGAGACCTTCAGCTTACGGGCTTAGTGCTCTAACCACTAAGCCACGCGGACTACTCGTTTAAATTTACTATCGAGGAAAATTGATATGAAGATATATTTAATAATAATAAGAAGAAGAAAAACTATTCTACAAATTACAATTACAGGGGGAACAATTACATATTTTTTTTAAATCTTCCATTACAATTTTGGATAGGAGATAGGAGGGTTTTCGCGCAGTTTGCTAGTATAACTGCTCGATTACTACATAGCCTCTGCTAGTAGCAAACAAATTCTATTAGACGTTATCTATTGTCGCTGGTCTCTGCATGGAGGCTGTGACCTCCGGTTGTTCTTTTATACGCTGTTTCTCAGTGAATTTTTACTTTGAAGTCGCCCAGAACAATTTTAATGTCAATTGACGGCAATGAATCGACAGTGCATTCCAGGGTGCTGTAAAATTCGTCCATGATTGCCTCCTTCTTGCCTTCTATGGACGCGCAGCAGTTAACCAGCCAGACATAAAAGAATTTGGTCTTGAGATGAATCTTTTCGTGAATGGGCTTGAAATCAGTGGTAATTTGTCGAAATGTGCTGTCAACAATGAAAGCCACTGCAAACTCACAGCTACCTTGCAATTTTCCGCAAATATGTTGCACCATGCCGTCTGGTTTTATGTACTGCGACGGTTTTGATTCTATATTTCTTTATTTCATCCAGATGTTGTCGCGGCGCACCTAGTCTGTTCAATCATCTCACATTCCAAGTTCCAAAAGAATAGTCCTTCATTCGTTGCGATAGTCGTTGCCGTTCATCTAACCCGATTCGAGGGTGTTGTTTTGACAAGTAAATGCTAAGTGGAGCATTGTCAGCGCTTTGAATTAGTCCGTTTTTGATGCGCAAGTGGTATTTTATTCTCTACGTACGCGCCAGCATCCGATGGGGGATTGAAAGCCCCACATAGAGCTAAACAAATTGATTTTGCGTAAATTTAAAAAAAAAAAAACGTTATAGTAGATTTGATGAATCATCTTTGTTTACATATTTTTGAATTCAAGAATATGTGAAGATAAAGCTTGTAAAAACAATACAATGCACTAAGCCAAGAATTCAACGCATAACACTTTCCTCATGTAAACCTCACTTTGGAATGCCGTGAAAAATTTATTGCATGAAAGTGTTGAAGGTAAGTAATTTTGATAAGTGTGTGGCTCCTGCAAATACTTTTGAATATTTTTCGAAACCAAAATATTTATTACCTTACACAAAGACTAGTGACAGCAGCTTTTGCAGTTTCTGCTTGAAATCAATGTGATTTTTGGATCAGTTAAGGTTCAGGCTATTCGCGATTTAGTCTGGCTTTGTGAATGACATTTTACAAAACATCTAAATTTAAATAATTTACAGTGCCCATCACGCCTCATAGTAATACTCTTTGCAGAAAAAAAAATGAGTGAAAATGATTTCCCCTTCAAATTTTTGGCTAACTTTCCCATTCTTTCTTTGTATCACATAACGTATATCCCAAACATTCAGGCCTGACTTTAACGAGTAGACTATAATATATTATTTTTTATTCAGCTACAATAATAACACTAAATCAAAACTTTTTAAATTGTTCATTTTAAGATTGATAAAGACATCGATCCGATTCTGAGCAGAAATCCATTCTTCCTAAGCGGTCAAGAATGGAAAGAGAAACGAGCTGAAGTGACACCGGCATTAACTACAAACAGAGTAAGTTTTTAAAATTTCTTGAAAACGCTGAAAAACTTTAAATAAATTTAATTCACTATTTTCAGATCAAAGCAAGCTATCCTGTAATGCAGGAAGTATGCGCAAAGATGACCAAGTACTTGGAAAGAGAAACCAAAGAACCGCCAGTAGATGGCATTGAAGGCAAAGAGGTTTGTATTAATTATGCTGCACATTACTATTGGTTTCTATTTATTCTTCACAATTTTCAGCTTGCAGCTCGATTTACTATTGAAGTAGTCTCCAATTGCATCTACGGCATTGAAGCTGGAGGATTCGCTGGTGGTGAATGTAAAATTCGTGATATGGGAACCAAAATTTTTGACCAATCATTTGATATGATTTTGTACATAATGATTATTAGATTTATTCCGAAAATCTTCTCCATTTGGAAAAAGTCATTAGTTCGTAAAGAAGTCATGGGTTTCTTCACTGAATTGATGGAGAAATCTATCCAATTGCGGAAGGAGAACAAGAGTGACCGTGTTGACTTTTTGAACTATCTTCTTCAATTACAAGAGAAGAAAAATCTTTCAAGCTTGGATTTGGCAGCGCATACAATGACATTCTTCCTGGATGGGTTTGAAACGTCAAGCGTCCTTATTTCGAATACACTCCATTTGGTAAGTATTTGAACATTGGAATCAGAATTGGGCTATTTGCCTGCGTGTTGAGATCTATCGCCTACTATCTAATTTTCTAAAAACAATTTAGCTGGCCGAATACCCAGATGTTCAAAGGAAGTTGCGCGATGAAATCAACGCTGCGTATGAAGCCGAAAGGGAATTGTCATACGAGAAGTTACTGGACTTACCTTATTTGGATCAATGTGTCAACGGTTTGTTTTTAATACAATCGAATGATATGCCTTATTTCATGAATATTTTTACAGAATCACTACGTCTGCGGCCACCAGCAGGATTCAGCAATAAGCTTTGCACAGAAGAGTGCGAAATTCGAACCGCAAAAGATAAACTTGTCAAAATAGACGTAGGGACTACAGTAACGATACCCATTTATTCCATTCACCTCGATGCAGAGTACTACCCTGATCCAGAAAAGTTCGACCCCGAGCGATTCAGTCCTGAAAATGGTGGTCTTAAAAAGTTCAAAGATATGGGAGTGTTCCTTGGATTTGGTGATGGGCCTAGAACATGCTTAGGTAAGTTGAGTAGACAGCAGTAAACTTTCATGATGTGCTAATAATTTTTTCACCTCTGATATGAATAGTTCTTTTTGCTCCAATATGAATATATCAAGTGAGAAAAATAAATCTACAGCATTCGATTTTTTTGCTAATCTTAATACAAGGGTCATCAATAACTGATTGCTTCTAATAAATCTACTTTTGTTGGACTCTAAACTAACATCTTCATAATTATTAAATTTGTCCTTATACTGTGTACTTTGTGATAAGTTTCCGTTTAAACCTTTCTATACTCTTATTCTAATTTTTTTTATATTTTAGGTATGCGGTTCGCGCTTTGTCAATCGAAAGCTGCTATTGCAGAAATTGTTAGAAACTGGGAACTAAAGCTTAATCCTAAAACTTTAAAGGATTTTACGATTGCCGCTAAACAATTTTTCGTAGTTCCCGAAGGTGGTATTTGGTTAGATTTTAAGCAAATTGATAATTGAAACTGATTTTAAAAATTTTGCTATAGCAAATATATGTTTTTGAGCACATTTACTTAAAATCGTCCAAATATTTTACAGATAATGTTCACTCCGCTGATTTTTATACAAATGTATATTGCTTATTCACAATAACCCATGTTTTTATTTACGGGATTTTATGAAAGTAGGGACGAAATCTTCGACTTCATGAAGATAATAATGATTTTTAAGAATTGTTGGGATCACAATTCTGATGCTTAATCCAGTCTAAGAGCGCTGTAGTCGTAGATCCAAATACTAAATATGGTATTTTCAATCCTGCACTCTAGCAATTACTTATAACGAACATAAAATCTGCAAGTATGCATAAAAGCACATGCTAGTGTAGAAGTTAAAACATCTTCATTGGTTGGGTTGATTTGATAATGATAATGATTTTCTGGATGCATAGTTAACATTTTGTATCGACGATTTACGAGTATAATATTCATAATTATGTAAATATTTGAATATAAGTCTGGTACTGCACAGGGAGTAACATGGTAACAAACAATTGGGTAAAAGGGCAAGATGGCTTTAATTCAGTGTGAAATTCATACATATTCCAAGTTTATCAAAGATTTTCTTTGAAAGTATCAAATGAATGACGAGAACTTTTCAAATCAGGACTCAAAATGGTATTACCTGCTTCGAAAAGTGGGGGTGGATGTAGAATATATGACTAATTTCCTTCTTCTCTCTTTCTATTTTACGTTTTGATCCGAACAAATTTTTTATTTGCAGTATTTTGAGCACATCGGAAGCAAATAATAAACACACTTTACTGCATTCTATCTTAAACGGCGATTTAAATAAATTGAAATAGCAGGTGCGTGCTTTTGCCAGAAAAGATTAATAAGTAAATTGAAAAATCTTTCGCAGTCGAGTTGATCGCCTTGACGCGTTCGGACGTGAATTTAGCTGATGAGAAAACATCTCTATATCAAGTGTAAACCGATTATCATCTTTTTTTTCGACTATACCTTCGTTAAGAAATCGTTTTATTTTTTAATACCGAAAGTAAGTATTGGACTTATGAGGAAAATATCTTCGCAAGAAAGCGATGATCATGATAGTACAGTTCGCGCAAAACTTGCTCTCAGCACGAAAAATTATACCCTCGTGAAGCAAAAATACGATGCAATGATCGCACACTCAAGCAATATATTTGAGCTCCTTGCAGACATTGATTGTAATGACGAGAGCGCCCCAGAATCTAGTGAACAAATCCCAAAAAAATTAAAATTACACCCATCTTGCTAGTGAAGGAAACCAAAAAGTTTTTAGACGACTTACTTAAAAAATATGCTATCGTCTCTTATAGCATAAAGTATATATCGATAAGAATCAAACTCTTTCTTGTCAGTGAAAGTGACAAAAGCAAAGAAACGGAATTGCTCAAACAACAAAAATGCGAGTTCTATACTAATCCATCACGGTCTGTACTCCCATCAATGTTTCTATTGAAAGGATTAACTCAAGTAGATGTTATGGGCCTATATGAGGAATTAAAATCGAATGGTATAATGTGCGAAGATACAAAAATGAAATATTATCCGCATCCTCGATTTGATGAACAGACAACATATGTCGTACATTTTAAGCGAAGATCGATCAAACTGCAAGATCTTTGCTTTTACTACTATTCCATACATTTATCACGTTCGAGCACTGTAAAAAAAAAGGGGCGAACAAATCCACCCAATGCAACGGGTGCCAGATGTTTGAGCATGGACAATCGTACTGCAATAGAAAGTAAAAATGCAAAAATTGTGCCCCAAATCCAAGTTAAAATCCCCAAAATCCAAGTTAAACTTCACTTCCAATTACTGACTTAAAAACTCTTCTTCACACCGCCAAAGAACTTCTTCCGCTTTGCAAACTCAAAACAGAATCCAAAAATTCACGCCTACAGCACTTCTTCCACTTTGCAAACTCAAAACGGAATCCAAAAATTCACGCCTAAAGCACTCGCTCTTATTTTCAAAGTCAAATGAAAAATTGGTTCCTCCCTGAATTAGAAACTAATGCGCCACCAAAAGTAATCCCTATTGTTCTTCCCAAATTTAAATATCGAGTGCCCTAAATCCAAGAACCCAACTCAGCATGTCACCTCCAGCAAATCCGATGGAAAAATGAATCCTTTCATTTTTCCAATACGGCTGCCACATCTGGGTAACGCAATCGAAGATCATTACACCTCGATCCCGCTACCCACACATCTTTTCCGTACCGACAAAGGCAACAATTTCCATTTTGCATATATGGCAATTTGCATAATCAAAGAAGCGTTTGATTAGATGCAAAGTGCCACATACTGTGACCAAAAACTAAGGTGACATTTGAATTTAAACTGCGCGCTTCAAGGACTTGGAGAATTATTTTTTTTAGGTTGGTAGTACTTTCAGTGACATCTATGTCAAATTTAAATGTCAAAATATTCATTAGCGTTTGAGATACGCGTCGTTTTGTGAGCTGCTAAAAGTGAGTTTTACGTTTTTTGCGATGTCGAAATTTGTTGAATTTGCATTAAATTTTGTTTGCGGAGTCAATTTTCTGCTGTAGATACATTGAGGATGTTGCAGAAAGCCTTTGGTGATGAGCTTATGTCTAAAAAAAAATGTTTACAAGTATTATAGTGAGTTCCAAGCCGGCCGTGAACGTGTCGAAGACGAAGAGCGTCCTGGGCGACCATCAACCTCTTCTCTTCTTCGATTATCTTGGTGTTGTGCATTATGAATCCCTTCCGCCGGGCCAAATAGTCATCAATGAATATTATTTGAACGTTATGCGTCATTTATGTAACGCTATCTGCCTAAAAAGGCCGGAATTGTGGAAAGACAATTCTTGGTTACCAGGGATACCGTTTTGATACGATAGAGGAGATTCAAGCCGCAGTAAAGACGGAACTGAAGGCCATCCCGGAAATGACGCGTATCTCAAACATTAATGAATATTTTGACTTGTAAATTTGACATAGATGTCACTGACAGTACTACCAACCTAAAAAAAAAATTAAGTTGCGTGTGGATACACGCCCGCCAGAAGTGAAGCGTCTTGCTTTTAGATATATATATATATACATATATATATATATATATATATATATATATATATATATATATATATATATATATATATATATATATGTATATATATATATATATATATATATATATATATATATATATATATATCTATATATAAATATATACACATACTCAAAAAAGTCTGCGTACACTTGCGGGTCGTAGCAAATATATCAATATAAAAACCTTTGCCATATGCTTATAACTTAAAATCTTTTCTTCATTATATTCATTAAACTATATGGTACATAAATATGTAACTGATCACTGGTTCGCTGTTTAGAATAACCAAAATAAAAAAGTTTCTTCCAAAAAGTCACGAAAATCCGTCCAAAAAAATCTGCGTACACCTGAAAAAATTTATTCATTTTATTTGAAAACCACTATATTAGCTTTCAGATTTTGAACCTTAATATCTAGTAGCATAGCTTTTCCTATAAATGACTTCCTTTAGCCTATTTTGCATGGATTGAACAAGTTTTGATGTTTCTTCGGCCGTTATTTTGTTCCACTCGTTCAAAATAACATTTTGTAATGACTCTTTGCTAGTTATGTCATGCTCTCAAATTTTTCTTTCAAATAAATCCCACAAATGTTCAATTGGGTTTAAATCTGGTGATTGACGAGGTGTACCTAAGAGTTTTGGGACGTTGTAGGCCAACCAAAGCCTATTTATTTCAGCTGTATGTTTGGGGATATTATCGTGCTGAAAGAAAAATGCGTTCCTCAGCCGCAATTTCTCGGCACTTTGCTTAATATTATTTTTTTAAATATTAAGGTACCCGTATTTATCCATTGTAGACTCTATGAAAACGAGTTGCCCCACTCCACTGGCTGCCATACACCCCCAAACCATCACACCGCCGCCACCATACTTTACAGTGGGAAGGAAATTTTCTTTATTGAATTCTGTCGAGCGTTTTCTCCATACTAATTTGCGTCCTTTTAACCCAAATAAACAAAACTTACTTTCGTCCGAAAAAAGAACGCTTTCCGAAAATTCTTTTCGCATATTTACATAATTTTTGGCGAATTCAACTCTCTTTCGGCGATTCCGTTCCGATATGAACGGCTTTTTACGTGCGACTCGACCATGGTAACCGCCTTTTCTGAGAATTATGCGCACTGTTTCATCGCTTATTGTTTTATTGTATTTCTTTCTTATATCCTGCGCAATTTGGAACGCGGTTAATCGGGGATTTTGTTTCACAGCATTAATAATACTCCTACGTTCACGTGCTGTGTTTGGGAGGACGTCCTGACCGATGCCGTGAAATAATCAAACCGCTTTCTTTGTAATTCGCAACAACCCTTTGGACCGAGGAATGGGTTCTCCCAACTAATTTAGCGATTTGACGAAAACTTTTCCCATTTTCACGCAATTTTACTATGACTTTACGCTCACTAACACTGATTTCCTTATTTTTTACTTCCATATTAAAGAATAGTCTTTTATTCACGCAAAACACACAGACAATTTTCCGATAAAGTACGGTCACACAGAAAAATGAAAAAATGAAGGCATCAACATTGCACATTTCGGAGAATCCCCAAATTTTGTGATGTGTACGCAGACTTTTTGGGGCTACTCACAGACTTCCAATTATTGAAATTACTATATGTTCGATAATTTTGGGAATTTTTTAAACAAACCTGCTTCAATACATTTCTTGCAGCTTAGGCTCTTTTATCGAAATGATTAAATCAAGATCACATTATTGACTCATACGATTCCAACATAATTCAGTTTGTACTAATGAGATGTACGCAGACTTTTTTGAGTATGTGTATATATATATATATATATATATATATATATATATATAACATTTACGTATATATACATATATATATATATATATATATATATATATATATATATATATATATATATATATATATATATATATATATATATATAGGGTTATCCATTTCGTGGTAGGAAAGTATTATCCTGCCATTTGACATCTGTCAAAATTAAATGTCATCCAAAGCGTATTTTTCTTAGTTGAAGGTTTGTCACTTAGAATATGGATCGCTTAACAGTCGAAGAACGCGTTAAAATTATTAAATTCAATTATATAAATGGTGATTCTGCTGTATCAACATTTAGGGCTTTACGAGCCGATTACGGTCGACATAATCGACCTACACAGCAAACAATTTCGAACACAGTGAGAAAATTTGAAGAGACTAGATCGGTTATTGATATTGCAAGGCCTGTGCATCATCGTAACATTCGTTCTGCTGAAAATATCGCTGTCGTTGCTCAAAGTGTGGAGGAAGACCCGAATTTGTCGATTCCTCGACGTGTTCAACATTTGGGCTTGTCTTACGGCTCATTGTGGTGGATTTTGCATTTGGATTTGCATCTCCGTCCGTACAAATCCAACTCACTCAAGAACTTAACCCTCAAGACCATACACAACGCAGAAAGTATGCGAATTGGGTGATTGAACAAAAAGCCATTGATAACGATTTTTTGAACAAAATTTTCTTCAGTGATGGGGCTCATTTTTCGCTCAGTGGTTACGTAAATAACAGAATTGCCACATATGGGGCTCTCAAAATTCTCAGGTGATCGCAGAAAGGCCTTTGCATCCCGAAAACGTGACCGTTTGGTATGCATTATGGTCTGGTGGTGTTATTGGCCCGTATTTTTTTTAAAACGATCAAACAAGAGCCATTACTGTCAATTCTGACCGCTATGGACGGATGTTAACCGATTATTTTTGGAGATTATGATCTGGAGGACATGTGGTTCCAACAGGACGGAGCCACAAGCCACACAACACAGGCTAATCGAGCATTTTGCAAGAGAAATTTCCAGGACGCGTAATTTCGAGATTGAGTGATGTCAATTGGCCTGCAAGATCCAGCAACCTAACACCTTTGGATTTCTTTTTATGAAGCTATGCGAAAGATCGTGTTTACGCGAACAATCCTCAAAATCTTGAGCAATTGAAAACCAATATTCGTGAAGTTATGGCCGAGATATTGCCGGAAATGTGCCAAAAAGTCATTGAAAATTACCTCAAAAGGATTGAGGCCTGTAAGAAGTCCTGTTGAAGACATTTGAATGATGTTGTATTTCACGTATAATGGCAAGATTCAATCTTTATACTAAATATATATATATATATATATATATATATATATATATATATATATATATATATATATATATATATATATATATATATATATATATATATATATATATATATGTGTGTGTGTGTGTGTATTCATGTATTGTATGTATTTACAAAAACATATATTAAGACTATCAAGAATGTAAGGATCTTAACAGAAAGAATCATTTACAATAGTTTCTATTCTCATTTTCTGACAATTGTATTTATTTTGCTCAGAATACTCACGAGGCTCTATCATAGTGATCATTAGCTTATGTTTGTTCAAATAAGATCTATATGATACAGCTAATTCTACCCAAATCACTGTGTTATCAATTTATTAAATATAAATATAATATGCTCATATAATCGATTCAATCTAAATTATGAGGCTATCATTTCATCAATTCTAATTAGATTCTCTTACGTGAAATCCTATGCAAGGTACTCTTCATCTTATCACTTTCCTCACCACATACCTACCTAGTCCGCGTCATCATCAATAACCTACGAAACATCATCTGCCGCCGCCACTTCAATTGAATGGATATAGCTGGAATCATTCTGAGGATCGATGACGACTACCATCAGACCACTATATATTTGCTTATGATCATCGAACCTCCTCAAACTCTCATCCATCATCGCCACTTCAAGCCATTGTACATTGGTGGCATCGGTGCTAGAACAAATTACCCAGAACCACGATAAACTCGCCCATGGTCACCAACGACCAACCGACCATCATCCGTTATCGCTACTTCTATACATTGTAAACCAGCGGTATTGGTGCTGGAGGCGAGCACGGTGAACGCCAAACCACCATGCATCCGCCCATAATCCCCAACGACCCACAAACCATCATCCATCGTCGCCATTTTAATGCATTGCATATTCGCAGGGTCGGTGCTAGGACCAAGGATGGCTACCACTGAGCCGTCATGCATTCGCTCATGTTCATCAACAACTCATCAATCGTCGTTGCCACTCCAATTTATTCCACATTGGTGGCATCAGAGTTAACTTCTGCCGAACCATCATGTATTGGCCCATGATCCCCAACAACCCACACACCATCATCCGTCGTTGCTACTCCAACTCAGTGGTATCGATGCTAGGAGCAAGCACGGCTACCGCGAAGCCACCATGCAATCACCCATGTCCTCAAATACCCATCAACGACGATTCGTCATCGCCACCTGAGTAACATATATTGCGCATCGGTAGAACCACAGTACATTCGCCCATGATCTCCAACCATCATGTATTCGCCCATGATTTCTAACAATTCATAAACTATCCTCTGTCGTCGCAATTTCCATACATTTCGCATCAGCAGCATCGGTGCTAGGAGTAAGCACGGCTAGCGCCGAACCATCATGCACCAACGACCATCCGTCAGCATTATTTCAATATATTGCATATCAGCAAATTCGGTTCTAGGACCAAGCACGGCTACCGTTGAATCATCATGCGTTCGCCCATGACTCCCAGCTACCCATCAAAGATCGTTCATCGTCCCCACTTCAATACAGTGCAAATAGGCGGCATCGATGCTAGGACCAAGCACGGTTACTGCCGTACCACCTTCCATTTGCGCATGGTCCCCAAATACCTACTAAGGACAATCTGCCGTTACCACTTCCATACATGTCACATAGGTGGCATCGGTGTTGTGACGATTCATTAACGGCCCGGTGTCGTCAATTGCACTCATTGCAAATTGGCGGGATGAGTTCTAGCGCCTAAAAATGAAGTGAACTCCTACCCGACCCTCATTCATTCACTTCTCATCACAATCCATCGCATGGCCACCATCCACCGCCATACTAGGCAACAAACAACCAGCCCAACAAACTACATTACTATTCCCAGGAAGGGTTCGGGCGGAATGCGTAATTTTGTTGGAAATTTATATCGCAGCATGTATAAACTCTTACTGAAAACAGATTGTCGCGCGAATGTCGTTTGCTGTCCGCCCAGAGTGTAAACGGTTCTGCTTTTTCGTTACATTTGAAAATTTTTACCCCCCAGTAATGAAGTTTCACTTCAAAAATCAATGGGCGCAATTATGCTGGATATCGAAAAGGCTTTCGATACCATCTGGCGTGCTGGCTTACTACACAAAATGTACAAATATGATAACCCTATGGTGATAATTAAAATCATACGAAGCGTCTTATCAAACAGGATCAACTTTGTAACTATTATTCAGAATTCTCGTCGCAATACTCTTCGACAGCAGATGTACCACAGGGATCTGTACTAAGCTCAACACTCTATTATATTTACACTAATGATATTTTCAGTGTCCCACAGTGTGAGCTTGCCCTTTATGCTGATGATACAGTACTTTATACCTCAGATTAAGATCCTAAAATGATTTCAGAAAGTTTAGAAAAAGGCCTAAAGAAGCTGAATGAATATTATTGCTCGTGGAAAATAAAAATGAATAGCAGCAAAACACAAGCAATATTCTTCACATAGCGAAGAGCCTCGAATTACCTTCCTGATAGACCTATTAGGTACCACGGTGAAAGTATTGATTGGAACGATACTGTTAAATATCTAGGTTTTATTCTTGATAAGAAACTCACCTTAAAAGCGCATATTCTAGACCGCAAACGAAAGAGTAGTTTATTTATTAAATCTTTATACCCATTAATTAATAGAAATTTGCTATTAATATTAGAAAATAAATTACTTCTATACAAAACAACATTTCAACCAATGTTGACGTACGGCACCCCACTACTTATTACTGCTGGAAAATCCAGCTTGCTAAAAATACAGACCTCACAGAACAAAGTACTTAAACTCATTCTAAACCTTCCTAGTTGAGTGCCACAACTAGCCACCTGCATAAAATATACGGGATAGATACAATAAATGACAGATGCAACAAATTAGTTGCCAATTTTAAACTTTCGTGCACTATATTTAATAACACTCTCGTCAATACCTTATACAGTTCATCATCGGACGGAAGATAAAATTTTTCAGTGAGCCAAATTTCCATATTAAATTAAGATAAGTTTGTTTAAACATAGATTTAAGTTTTATTTTATACTCAATCAAGAGGTTTTCACATATGTAACTAGATTTTTCCTCAAAAATGAAGTATCGACATCATAAGCTGTATATCATGGGATAGTACATATAAGAACAGAGATGAAAAGACAACTTAAGCCTGACCACTCAAATAAGTATTGTATTGAACATGTATGAGAAATAAATTAATTGAATTGAATAAAAAATCTTTCGAATATTACTAAGTTGGCTCATACATGGGATTCTGCAATTAAGTGAAGAAAAAGTAAATTTATTTTTCATTTTCTTATGATTTTAAATCGCTTCACTAGGTCTTTGAGTACTTCTAACTGAAACTTTGAATTCGCATCACTGTACTGTACCAATCGAGAACTCTTTCAGCAAAGTGTAATTAGATTTATTGAAACACCGACTTAATAACAATAACAGCAGAACTTTATCTTTAACTAAATATTTACGGAGTGTTCTTTTTTAGAGGTATGGCACTTTAAAATGAAATAAAATACAGATAAATTGTTTTGATTGCCATGAAATAAGTTTTATTGGCATGATAATTCTCTGCCGTTTTTATTTGAATATGGTTTCAGGCATGTGAGCGCCACGACTGGCGCAGAGGAAGTCCAAACGAGAGGTCTCATTTTCGACTGCTCTAATCAATAATTGGGACCGTATCTCGCAAATAACGCGGCGAATGTTGTCTTGCATTCCATCCTATTCATGATAAAATGGAAACCAATCTAACCACAAAACGCATGACAGCTGTCACACCATACGTAGCATTAGAAAGTGTTGCCAGCTGAATTCAATACCTTTAAAAAATACCCTTTAAATTCCATCATTCGAATATGGTGTTAATTGACACTAACAAAATATACCAGAAATATATACTACCGATACAACCATGAGCTGTATGAAATTTTTGACGAACCGGAGGTCTCAAGAATTGTAAGACTGCGGAAGCTGCAATGGGCTGGACACATGAATCGTATGGACGAGCAACGGATACCCAAAAAGGTATTCGTTGAGAGAACTGAAGGCCGGAGGCCAGTCGGGAAACCGAGGAAACGCTGGTCTGACTCAGTCGACAAAGACAGTTCATCGCTGCTCAGATTTCGGAATTGGAAGACGTGGTCAACGGACCGAGACAGTTGGAGGCGCTGTTTGCAGGAAGCGAAGGCCCGAAAGGGGCTGTAGTGCTAAGAAGAAGAAGAAGAAGAAGAAGATATACTACCGGCCCATAAGACCTATTTGTGATAAAATGGCAAACCAAACTGACCATAAAACGCATGATAGCTGTCATACTATACATAGTATTAAAAAGTGTTGCCAACTTAAAGTTCTATACCTCTTAAAAACATCCTTTATAATGCTTTTCTAACTCGAAAATACTATTAAAATTCGACTAACTTGAAAACTTATATTGCACAGGGTTACTTCTAGAACTAGATTACTTAAGCAGCACAATGTGACGTGAATTTCTGACTAGCACTGGTGGAATCGTATTACTTGACTAACATCCTTTCATTGGCGAATCTCTATTCGTACTGGTTTCCGTTTTCTGGGAACTCCCGCTTTTCCCATAAGTTTCTGAAAATTTTTGGAAACACATCTTCTTTGCTGAATTAAATACTACTATGAGTATTTAATAAAGGGCTTTCCAATAAGAGGTGCTATTTTGAAAGCCCGCTATATCGGTAGATCTCCCTTTTGAAGCTGTCATTTTTTGACATTTGACAAGTAAAAACCATGCCATTAATAAAAATACACGCTTCAAAAATGCATTGAAATTATTAAAATTCACTATTAAAAATGGTGAAAATTTGGTAGAGACGGTTCGTAAAACTCGAACATTTTTAGGCCGTCGTGGAGCACCTTGTCGGACCGCAATATAGAAATTGGTGGAAAAATTCGAGCTGTTGGGACAGCTTAGTGATGTGAAGAATAAAACCCGTGCAGGTCACTCAAGAACAGCCAAGAATATTGCTGCTGTAGCCGAAAGTGTTGAAGAAAATCCAGGTTTGTCCATTCCTCATCCTTCTTTGGAATTAGGCATTCCACAAACGTCATTACACCGTATTTTGCATAAAGATTTGGGTCTAAAGGCTTATAAAGTTCAGTTAAAATAAGAACTCAAGCCGGTCGATCATCAACAACGTCGTGTCTTTGCTGATTGGGTCCTTGAAATGCATGAAAATGATCCGGAATCCCATCGAAAAATCATCTTGAGTGATGAGGCCCATTTCCACCTCGGTGGCTTCGTCAACAAGCAAAATTGTCGCATTTGGGGCTCGGGAAACCTTAGAGTTATTGTTGAAAAGCCTCTTTATCCTCAACGTGTGACTAGTTGGTGCGGTTTATGGTCCGGCGGAGTCATTGGACCCTACTTTTTCGAAAATGAGGCTGGAGCAACAGTTACGGCGAATGGATTGCGCTATCGAGAGATGATTAATGATTTTTTATAGCCGGAATTGGATGGTATTGATCCGGACAACGTTTATTTTCAACAAGATGGCGCTACGTGCCACACAAGCAACGAAACCATCGATCTTTTACGGGAAAAGTTTCCGGACCGTGTTATCTCTCGAAGAGGTGATCACAATTGGCCACCGAGATCTTGTGATTTAACACCTTGTGACTTCTTCCTTTGGGGCCACGTAAAAGAGGAGGTCTACGCCAACAGCCCAGCGTAGATTCAAGACCTCAAAGATGGAATTCGTGAGGCTATCGAGGACATAGGGCAGCCACTTTGCGATTTGGTTATGGAAAATTTCATGAAAAGGATATGGTCATTTCCCTGATGTTATTTTTTACTATTAGCGGCATACCTTCCTGTTTATAATGAAATAAACATTTGATCATTTATATTTAAAAATGGCATTTTTCTTTTAATATCAAAATAACACATCTTATTGGAAAACCCAGTTAATTCGAAAGCGCAAATAAGGAGCCACTGAATCCATTCAAAAATACTTACTTTTTGAAAAACTAGAAATACTTGTATGCTTGAAAATGTCAAATCAAACAGTCTACGTTGAATATGTTTGCTCACTACAATTATAAAAGTAAAGTCAAAAGCGCTTTATTCAATACTAATCGTTATAAATTTTAAAAGAATATAAAGCAAATTCTAAACAATAAAAAATACGAAAATGTTAATGGCCCAAATGGCTCTCTAACTTTATAAGTTATCAATGAAACACATTTAATGAAAAAAAAAAAACAAAACAATAGCAAATACAAATTAAGTAAAATTATTACATATGTGTTGATTCAATTGGAAAAAGGAGAAAAACCAACCACTACTATTCAAAAATTATATATAATTGCAGCACAACAGTGCACTTTTATCCTTCACCTAATATGTTATAACCTAATTCTAATCAAATTTAATCAAAAAACTTTATCTTACACTGAAATCTATCCCTAAATTTTCACACAAATAAACAACAACACTAAATGTAGCTGAAACTCAAAAACTAACGAAAAGCACAAAAACAGAAAACAAACACGAACAATTTCGACATTGTCATTCAGTCACCAATACCTAGATTGCTCCGTCTCAGCTCGAGCAGCTTCAACGAATCTAGTAAATGAGTATCTCCATTGGAATTGTTGGTCTCGTGAACTTAAATTCGGAGGATATTTTATCTTCTTATCAGTAGCCCGTCGGTATATGTGATATATAATTGAGACACCATCAGAATCAAGAACATCGATTCATCTCCAAATACATCAATGCTTCTGGGGGAACGAAGTCAGTAGAGAGGCAAGTCACAATATACCCACCTGAAGGGTGGAACGGCTGTGATATCCAATGGTTTCCACTCACAGTTACAGATCTTGCGATATGATTCTAAAGAAGTTTCAATATGAAGATATCGACTCCCGTCATTTTAACAGTTTGATAAATTATTCTATTCGATATATAGTGCTTCCAATCCGTCCCAGGCTTTCTGTACAAACCAGTACATGCACGAAGACATTTCTTAATTTTTCCATAGTACCAGCACTCTGTACCAGATCTGACATTCACATGTCGAAACATGTCTTGTAACAGATAATTTTGACCTTTTGATCAACGTATCTGGAATAAAGGAGTCGTCGAAGGGCCATGACTACTTTTCATCTTTTACTGTGCATGGTTCTGACATAGTACAGATACTGATCGAGATGAACACCGAGGTATCGAACACAGAATTTATGTGGAACCCGTTCTGAACTACCCTCACCAGCCATAATGTGGGAATGCTTACAATTGCGTCAGGTCTTAACTGGCCCCATGCAGCGTTGTCCAAAACAAAATTGTATCTTACTTCTACGCGTTGATTTATATTAAACATTTTTTGAAGATTGCTCTGAGCTATTGTAGCTTTTCGGTCAGCCGTATGTTAGATTGGCAACTTTAACTTGATCAGAATTTGTCAATTTAAACTTAAAGTATAATATTATGAATTCTAACATGGCAACCCTTTTATTGTGTACCAAACCATAACATATATTTAATAAATCAAAGTCAGTCCATAGCTGACCTTTGGCAAAAGGTGTCTCTTTATTATTTTATTTCCACGCAACACTGTATAGATGATGAGATCATCAGCAAACGCTACCAATGATCACCTTGGTGAGATATTCAATAGCTTGTGAATGACTGTTGAGAAAAGTAGAGGCACAGTAACTGTTCCCTGCTGTAGACCATTCAAGACCTTGAAGTTACGCATTGTCGTCAGATTTCTATTAGTTAAAACAAATGATTTCACATATAACATATTGCATATCATGCCGACAATGTGTCTGGGGAAACTGTCTTGAAGGAGTTTAAAAACTAGTTCATCTAACCACACTGTATCGAAGGCTTTCTCCATATCAATGAGACACGCTCCAACATATTCTCTATCATTTAGTTTCCAACAGATGTCTGAGGTTACTTTCGTTATTGCATATATGATCGAATTCCTGGCACGAAAACCAAATTGGCAATTCGGCATCAACTCATATTTCTCAATGTGGGTGTTTAATGTTTTGTTGAGTATCACTTCGAACGCCTTGCTGAAGTTAGGCAGTGAGCTGATTGGGCCATAGCTTTTAGGGAACGAAGATTCTTTTCCTTTCTTCAAGATCAGAAATACCTAAGCCTTTTTCCACTCATTTGGGAAATATGAACTGCTCAACATGTTGTTGAACAATATGCAAAAATTTCGAATAGCAACTTCAGGTGAATGCCGAAGAACTTTATTTGGAATACCAACAGTATCGCATGATTCCTTATTGTTTATCCTGCAAAATATGAAACACAAGTCTTTATAGCTGACAAAATAATCAATAAGATTCAAGCTCGGTATGAGGTCAGATGTTAATGTTTCATTGAAATGAAGAATTGATTGATTGATTTGAAGTCGATAACTTTTGCTTCAACGAACTCTGAAAGTATTTATTTCCCTCTTTTAGAGTTTCGTAGATGAACCAACTCAAAATGAGTTCCAATCAGAGCAAGTTTATGCATACCAACACATATAATCCTGTTTCCATTTCACTCCGGAGTCATACTATCAATTTCGATACCAGCCCTATCGAGAAGATTTTTCTCATCACTAGCACCTTCAAGATTCGATACCTGCACTCAAGAATAAACTTTTCTCTTTCGCAAAAACGCCATGTGGGTCCAGTGGGCTAATACCCCTCAGTTTTTCCACCCATTGGTTGCTGACTTCACTCCTGAAGTACTCGTATAAACGAATTAAATTCCGGACATTATTCAGGTGTAATTTCAACAAAGCCACCGATGAATGGTTGTAGTCCAAAAATCACCGATAAATATTGTTGACACGTGTGAGAAGAAGGCTTTTCGATCTTTGTAACCTTGCAATAGTTGGTGTTTCATATCCTTCCATATTGTTTTGATGTTTAATCTTGGGAACTACTTTCTTAATCGTTTCCAATGTCAGCTTCTCTAAATTCGACTAATAGAGATCTGTTTCATCGTTGGTTAGATTTCTGTTATTAGGAACAATTGAGCAAGCGTCGCCATCATCAGAAAAAGGACATTGCTTCTGGTACTCTCGATTAAATTTCTTTTGAAACTTTCCTCAGTCTGTTTTTTTGAAATTCAACCGATGATTTTCATGTTGAGCTGCAATGTGAAAGACGTCATCATCATTATGGCCGCTATCATGAGGAAGCACCTGCACTTTCTAGTGAGGAATATTAAAGCTGAATTCAAGTCATGCGTCAGCAATGTAGAGGTCCAAATATGAATTTATCTTAGAGTCTGTTGGGAGCTCCGACCCATATAGATTGCACCTGTATTCAATTTGGATTTCTGTTATCCACGATTTCATGAATACACCTCTTCGATTATTGGTGGCGTTCAGCCATGATGTATGTTTGGCATTCAGCTCACCGGCAAGAATATAATAACTATGCAGCCTGTTCAATTCGAGTATTTCAAAAAAGGAATTGAGCTCTTCCTTGAGCTTGAGATCATTTCGACCAGCTGCATAGGCAGAGATAACGAAGAGTTCATCCCCACCTGGGAGTGAAATTTTAATAATTGACACTACAAGAAACCCAAAGCTTTTGGATTCGAATTTTTCAACATTTTGGAAACAATAGGGTCTTAACTCTGTCGTAGACGGTCCCAAGCCCGTTTGAGAAAGGAGGAGGAAACCCCTTGTTTGACCAACCCATAGCTTCCATGATTCCTCATGCCAAACCCCCGATTAAATGGTAGAAATGTTCTCGGGGTCGCAAATTGGCTTCACTGGTTCCCAAATAATGAGACATTAAATGCCGAGAAATGCTTATAACTGTAAATACATCTACAGCTCTGATACTAAATCCTACTTATACCTCCTTTGTGGGGACATAAGAGGGTGAAGGTGAATCTTCCGCACCTGATAACGGAATCGACGTAATAACCATGTCGCCGGAATGTAGGTTGGGCGACGGGCTAACTACCCGTCCCTGGAAAACCTTAAAATGTTTCGAAACCTGCAGATGGGCCTCGGAATGGACTGAACTAACGGCAACTACCTCACAAACGAAAAAGGACTTTGGCATTGGATCTTTGAATGTCAGATCACTCAATTACCCTGGCGCTGTTAAGGACCTTTAACAACACGACAGCCAATATAAATTAAAAATACTGGCAATCTAGGAAACGAATTGGACTGGGAACATTCAAGACATGAGATCGCACACATTATTCAAAAGTGGGAAGCCTACTGGAAAACGAGAATTCAAAGTGGCCTTCATTGTGGATAGGGAGTTCAAATCGCACGTTATTGATTTTAAGGCAAGAAACGAACGGTTGTGCGCGACCCGTATAAAAGCGACTTTCTTCAAAATTTGGCAGATTAATGTGCATGTCATGAAAAATTCTACAATCACCTGGTGTTCGGCCCATTAGCAGACCATTCCTCGCATTCAATCGCCACCACCGCAATTAACTGGTTAAAAAACAAAAAACGATACGAAATCATGATTAAATTTATTAAATTATCTAATGAATATTATAGTTAAATTTGTATTACACTTATATTATAATGTTTACCCGAGGCCATAGATGGAGCTAAAATCGAATTATGTAGTAGAATAAGTAATCACTAGTACTTAATTAATGATTTTTGACTAGTTTCCGCTTTTTGGTTGAATTGGCTGTCGGCGAGTAAATTTGGATGTGTATTCGCTCCCGCATTTTTAAGTTAGAATCGCCATGTGTGCTTGGTCACCCATTACGGATGAATATATTGATTATAAAAAATTTTATTTTACGTACATTCCAGTTAAAACATTTTCTGTGGTCCGTCGAGATAATTTGTGCGAAACATTTTTTGGTCCGTCGAGCCGGATAGCTTGGAAATTTGGAAGCATCATCAAGGAAACAAACGCAATCGTATCAGGATAGCTTGGAAATTTGGAAGCATCATCAAGGAAACAAACGCAATCGTATCAGGATAGTTGGAAATTTGGAAGCATCAACAAGGAAATAAACGCGATCGTATCAGGATAGCTTGGAAATTTGGAAGCATCCTCAAGGAAACAAACGTAATCGTGTCAGTTTGGCTTGGAAATTTGGTGATTGGTATCAACTTAGTTGTAACTGTTTTTTGCTTAAGTGAAGCAGAACGGTAAATAGTAATCAGGTGAGCAACTGTTTCTTCTGTGAATTGAGGTGGTTGATATTTGTCATGCAAGCGTTAATTGTGCAACAGAAGGTTACTTTCGGGGAATTAACCAGTTTAGTGAGAAATTATAAGAAGGATTCCAAAAGGAGGAAAACAGCTCACTATTTTCAAAATTTCATTACAAGGGTGCGTGAAATAAATACAAACTTTATAGGAAGGCACGCCAAAATTGTGGCCAGTATAGAGGATGATGATGAATTATCGAGTTCATATTTTACCGAAGATCTACTTGGTCAATTTGATGAAGAGTATCTAGCAATTAAAAGCGAGTTAGAAGAGTTATTAGATGGGCCACCAGAAACTGGCTGTGGTTTAAAAGTTTCAATCGAAACTCAAGGTGAATCGGAATTAAAACTTCGAAGAATCACGTTACCAAAATTTTCGGGTAACTATGAAGACTGGAACTCTTTCCGGGACTTATACGTATCATTGATTCACTTCAAAAAATCATTGTCTAAGGTGGAAAAATTACATTACCTCAAGGGTAGTCTCACTGGCGAGGCCAAAGTTTTGCTGAAACGGTTTAACATTACCGAAGCAAACTATGACGTGGCATGGCAAGTGTTAAATGACCGCTATGAGAATAAGGTTGCACTTCTTAACGCGCAATTAAAAAGGCTATTCACTACACATGGTGTCAGTGAAACCATGCCAGCCATAAAGGGATTATTGGACTGCACGGTGCAATGCGTCCAAGCCATTGGAAACATACAAGTTCCGAATTATGGGATGCCTTTATTATCTTTGTCACTACTCAGAAACTGCCCAAAGAAACAAGACAATTGAGGGAACAAATGCAGGCCTCTAAAACTGAACTTCCTACTTTCGATGACTTGAAAGCATTTCTACAGAATCGATTTCGGGCTTTGGAAGCAACATCATGTGGAGAGCGCCCAAGATATCCAAAACCAACCACACCACTGCAAACTCGACAAGTACAAGCATTTCATAGTGGACCTCAACAATCATGTGCTATGTGCCATGAACCACATGTGCTTCGTCAATGCCAACAGTTTACGGCCTCAAACCACAAAACGAAGTTTGAAATTGTCAAACGCCATCGTTTATGAATAAACTGTCTTTCAAGGGGACATATGGCCGGAAGCTGTCCAAGTAAGTCAAGATGTCTAAAATGTGGAAAATTACACCATACGTTGTTACATCGAGAGGAAATGGTCTTGGCTCCTCCGACTGATCAACAAGTGGCAGTGAACACGTCAATTGGTTACAATAGCAACTCACGTCACATTTCCGCAAGAAAGGAAGTCCTCTTAGCTACCGCGCTAGTTACTGTGCAATCGCCACGTGGACAGACCATCCTACGAGCGCTCCTTGATCAAGGGTCACAGGCCTCTTTCATAACAGAGTCAGCAGTGCAGCAACTTGGCTTGAAAAAGTACAGTAGTAAGGCTAACATCACAGGTATTGGAAATTCCAACGTAATTGTCGCAAATGACTCAGTAAACCCCACATTACGAACGATGGATGGAGAATGCATATCCTTTAATGCCTTGGTTTTAAAAAATCTCACTGAATTGATCCCGCCGCGCAAAGTCGTAGCAGCAAACTGGAATCAACTAGAAAATCTCAAATTAGCCGATCCTCACTTTAATCATCCCGGAAGAATCGACCTACTCCTCGGCGCTGAGATATATGCCCAGCTCATTCTAGGCGATCTCATCAAAATAACATTTGGTCCAGTAATCCAAAATACCAGAAAAGGATGGATAATTACTGGCGCCATCAACTCAGAAACAAACCAACCATATCAAACTTTCAAAATAGAAGTCGAGGACTTATCCGAACAATTCGCTAAATTTTGGACGATAGAAGATGTTGGAGAGAAGAAGTTCTTATCGAAAGAAGATCAATCCTGTGAAGATTTCTTTTTAAACAACACTACACGTAGGATAGACGGTAGATACACTACACGACTGCCATTTAAGGATGGGAAACATAAGGACATGCTGGGAGCGTCTCGGAAAAGAGCAGTTAGCAACTTGTTGTCATTAGAACGCCAATTTGAGAGAGATCCTTATATACAAAAGGAGTATACTAAGTGTCTAGAAGAATATCTACAGCTCGGACACATGATCCCCATTGAAGAGAGCTTGGACGTCCTATACGATGGTAACCAGAAGATAATTTGCAAAGGAAACTACCTTCCGCATCATGCGGTGTGTAAGGAAAGCACCACTACCAGGGTCCGGGTTGTTTTCAATGCAACGTCTAATATCGATTCCGGATATTCTTTAAACGACTTGCTGATGGTCGGACCAACCATTCAAAATGACATGACAACTGTACTGCTTCGCTGGAGATTGCCAAAAATTGCATTTGTGGCGGATATCGAGAAGATGTATCGCCAGATATACGTACATCATGACGATGCATAACTACAGCGAATAGTTTGGAGAACTAGTCCACAGTACCCCATAAGAGGCTTCTGTCTAAAAACTCTTACGTTTGGAACTTCTTGTGCGCCGTATTTGCCAATACGGACATTGAGGAAATTAGCAGAGGATGAAAGAGAGTTATATCCTCTCGCATATGATGCAATACTGGATGAAACCTATGTAGATGACTTATTATCAGGTGGCAGTACAATCGAAGAAGCTCGTAAGAAAATGGACCAAATTAATGAACTTTTAAAATCCGGAGGATTCAAATTGCGAAAATGGTTATCTAACTGCACTACGCTAATGAAGGATATTCCAAAGGAAGACCGTGAAGAACAACCAACGCTCGGCCTCAACTTGGAACATGGATACAAGACACTTGGCATAGTTTGGTATCCTTAATCGGATGCATTCAGTTATAACATTAAATTGAACTTGAAAGAACCAACAACCAGTAAACGGCGACTACTCTCCGAGATAGCCCAACTTTTTGATCCTATGGGATGGTTGGCACCCATTATAGTCGTTGCGAAAATTATGATGAAGTCACTTTGGTTGGCTGGCTTGGATTGGGACGAATACTTGCCAACAAAAATCCAAACGCGGTGGCAACAATTCAAAACAGACTTGCAAGCAGTACATTGCATTCGCATTCCTCGATGGCTTCGTACTGTTAATGGACCACACGACATAGAATTCCATGGATTTTCGGATGCATCAATGGAAGCATATGCTGCAGTCATATATTTAGTTGCTCGAAACTGCCATCCACACGAATCAACCATAGTAATGTCTATGACAAAAGTTGCTCCGGTGAAAACAAAATCCATTCCAAAACTTGAATTGTGTGGAGCGGTGCTGTTGGCAAAGGGAATAAGGAAGGTCAAGGATGCATTCAAGATGGAGTCGATACCAACATATTTATGGACAGATTCAACTACAGTCCTGTCTTGGCTGAGAGCTCCCCCGTCACACTGGAACACCTTTGTCGCGAACCGAACGGCTCAAATTCATGAAATTTTAAAGGGTACGTCTTGGCACTACGTTCCAGGAAAGCAAAATCCAGCAGATCTTGCCACAAAGGGAGTGAAACCTCAGGATCTAGTGACGAATAACTTGTGGTGGACAGGCCCAAAATGGCTGAATGGCCAAACGTAATAGAAATCCCTATTGATGAATCGGAAGCTCGGAAATCGAAAATTATGACATGCATAAGCATAGAACCGGAGGTTAGCGCAAGAGATTCGCTTCTAGAAAAATATTCATCCTTTTCTCGTCTGATCCGCGTTACAGCTTATTGCTTTAGATTTCGTTCATCCGCAATGGGGAACAAGCCAGAGACTCCATATTTGAGTGCGAAGGAATTAGAAGCAGCGTTAAGGTTTTGGATAGTGCACGCTCAAAAATCTGTGTTCAACCATGATATTCAAAATTTGAGAAATGAAGTTCCATTGGATAGGAAAAGCACCTTATTAAAATTGACTCCATTTTCAGACGAATTTGGCATGCTACGGATAGGAGGACGATTGCAAAATGCAAACGTGCCATTTGGATATAAACACCCAATAATTCTGCCCAAAAAACACCCATTGACTACTCTAATCATCAGAAGATATCACATAATCACGATGCTCGGTGGAATTCAGCTGACATCAAATTTAATACGAAGCAAGTACTGGATTGTTGATGCAAGGAGGGCCATCAGCCAATTCAGACATCGTTGTGTGGTATGCCATAAGCACAAAGCGAAAACGTATGAACAATGATGGGGAGTCTTCCAAGTGCTCGTGTCAACCCCCTAGGCCATTCACCCACACCGGTGTTGACTACTGTGGTCCTCTTAATGTAAAGATGCACGATGGTCGAGGACAACGCACATACAAAGGCTACGTGGTTACATTCATTTGCATGGCGATTAAAGCGATTCACTTAGAATTAGTGAGCGATCTGACGACGCAAACTTTTCTAGCTGCATTTCAACGATTTACAAGCCGGAGAGGTTTTCGCTCCCACATCTATAGTGACCGTGGGACAAATTTCGTTGGAGCTTCTTCTGAATTCGAACAAATCTTTGGAAGAAACCGAGAGCTTGAAGAGGAACTAAGTAACGACGGCATCAAGTGGCACTTCAACCCACCTTCCGCACCACATTTTGGGGGTTTCTGGGAGGCAGGCGTCAAATCGACAAAACATCATTTGAGAAGAGTTCTCGGAGATGCGTGCCTCACTTATGAAGAATTAAACACTATCTTGATCAAAATCGAAGCATGTCTAAATTCCAGGCCACTGTGTCCGATCAACAATGATCCGTCCGATTTCAATGTGTTAACACCGGGACACTTCATAATTGGCGATGCTTTACTTGCTGCTCCGGAAGACAATTTAGTGAATTTGAACATAGCGCGACTGGATCACTGGCAACTTACTCAACGTATGACTCAAACCTTCTGGAAAAACTGGAGCACGGATTATCTGTCCCGCCTTCAGCAACGTCCCAAATGGCTAACTCAACGACCGAATCTCAGTCCCGGCATGATGGCTTTGGTTAGGGATGTGAAACTTCCACCATATAAATGGCCATTAGGGCGGATTACAGAAACGCATCCTGGCAAAGACGGAATAGTTCGTGTCGTGACTATTTACAGCAAGGCATCACATTTTAAGCGACCCATAACTAAGATCGCTCCCTTGCCCATAGAATAGACTCTAAATTTATCTTCCTACCTAAACACAAAGAAACATTTTCAACCACCCTTTATTCACAGAACAAACTTCGTCTTTAGCTACGAACATACAGCGAGTGAGACGCGCTGACAAACGGCTCATGTTCCAGCGCCAAACAATTTTCGACACGGTGGAAATACCGTCGACAATTCGTCTGGCGGACTTTGAATGTCAAATCGATCAACGCTCGAAAATCATCATTGACATACTTTCGCTGACGCATCAGCAGGGGGGAGGATGTTCGGCCCATTAGCAGACCATTCCTTGCATTCAATTGCCGCCACCGCAATTAACTGGTTAAACCAAAAAAAAAAAACGATACGAAATCATGATTAAATTTATTAAATTACAAATGTAATCATCTAATGAATATTATAGTTAAATTTGTATTATACTTATATTATAATGTTTACTCGAGACCATAGTGGAGCTAAAATCGAATTATGTAGTAGAATAAGTCATCACTAGTACTTAATTAATGATTTTTGACTAGTTTCCGCTTTTTGGTTGAATTGGCTGTCGGCGAGTAAAGTTGAATGTGTATTCGCTCCCGCATTTTTAGTTAGAATCGCCATGTGTGCTCGGTCACCCATTACGGATGAATATATTGATTATAAAAATTTTAACCATTGTTTATTTTACGTACATTCCAGTTAAAACATTTTCTGTGGTCCGTCGAGATAATTTGTGCGAAACACCTGGGAAGGTTGGTCGACTCATTGCCTATAAACGACACAAAAACAATTCTGGGTGATTTCAACGCTACGGTTGGCAGTGAGCAATCGCATCGGGACCGACTGGAGAATATAGCTTCCGCAATGAAACAAATGACAACGGCCAGCGGCTGATTGACTTTGCATATAGCAGAAATCTAGTCATAAATTAGACATGCTTCCCACATTGACGCATTCATAAAATGACCTGGGTTTCACCGGATGGCAACACACGAAACCAGATTGATCATGTTCTGGTCCAACAAAGTTGCTCTGGATGGAGGTGAAAGTGGCTGTTAGGACCGTGGTCGTGATCGGACATCAAGCCTGGCGCAAGAGGAATGATTGGTTCGATGATGAGTGTCAGAATGCGTTAGATAAAAAGAATCAAGCGTACAAAGAATACGTAGGTAGGAAAACCAGGACGAAGAGAGAGCACTATGAAAATTTCAGAAGAGTAGTGAATGAGAAACGAAAATACTATGACGATCGATTGAGAAGTATAGATGTAAGTTTAGCGTGCAACAACACAAAGCAATCATACAAAGTAATTAAAAGCCTGAAACCTGGTTATCAGCTGTAATGAATTTTCTCTTTTCAGATCGAACGCGGAACCGACCTCTCATCGGTTCTAGACGTTAAGTCTGAGTAGTGCCAACGGATGGTACCAACAGGTCAACCAATCCGTGCACCGTAATCCATTCACGCGGTGACTGCTTGTCGGCCAGCTAGTTCGGAGAGGATTTCGGTCGCGGGTCTCCGAATGGATTACGCTCAATTACAATATTTCAGTCACCTGAACTTGCCCGTTTTCCAAACGCGTCAACAATTACTCATCCAGAACGAGAAACCTACATTACGTTAGTTCTGGATGTGATCTATCCACAGATCTCAAATCAAAAACGCTACAAAATCCCATAGGCGCGTTACCGATTCACCGACGCGGTACCGAAAAATATACCACTCGAACTTAAACCGAAGAAAACTACTCTAAAGAAATGACGAAACAAGCAAAGGTACCGCGTACCGCGCGCGACGCGAAACCGACTTCAGCGGATTTGCCGAAACCCTAACCTCGCGACGGCATACCTACCCTGCACTTCCCTTTCACGCTGAAAAAGAACGAGCCACTGAAAAGGAAAGTCGTTAGTTATCTAGCAATTCATGTTATTTTTATTTAGTTCCAAAAAAAAAATTTATATAATTTTTCTATTAATATTTCTATTTTTATCTATCCTTATCCTGTAAGCTACTTTAATTAAATATCCTATTTTGTCGTAATCTATATGAGGATTTTATACAATTAATCATTCGTGTTTAATATTAGGTTTATTGATTATTGAAAAATACGGTTAATAGCCATTTTACTAATCCTTGTTCAAATTTGTTGAAATTGATTTTCTCCTTAATAATTCAAAGGTTAAAAGAGTATGGAACTAATGTAACATAACTAAGCTAAAGTAAAGTAAACTAAGATAATGCAAATTATCGTGTTGTGGTTGGTTGGTTGTCATGTGTTCATATTATTAGTAAATGATTTTTGCTTCATCTAAATACAAAATTAGGCTCAGTCGTTTGTTGCTCGAACAAATCCGCCTTGTGGTGTATTTAAATTAAATGCTCTCTCTGTCGGTGTGCTGTCTACTTTTCGTTCCAGCTTGCCGTTTACGCGTTCTCTTGACAGTTGTTCAGGTTGTTAATTCTGTTGTGTTAATGTAATAATCGATACATAAACTAAAGTTAAATCTTTACATGCTTCTAAATCCTGCAATACATTTAAATTGATGTTATTAACTTAAGTCTGAAATTCTACCGTTTTGTTTGTTTTTATCTAGGGTAATTAAATTTAAGTTGCATATATTGTATCGTTATCCTTTATTTGATTCTTATTTACTTTTTTAAGACTTCAGACCGTAAACTGCCTGATAAATTTGAACACTGGATTTTTTGTTATAAAAAGTTATACTAATTTTTTTTCTGAACAAATCTAAAAAAATATCCAAATCACAACATTTATTGCTATAAACGATACATTTCGTTTCTAATAATCTACGTTTTATAAAATTTTCGGCAAGACTGATTTTTGAATTTTTGTATAAATAATCCCGATTAAAATTATCGATTTGAATTTGAATATTTCTATTTCAGAGCTTTATCCTTAACATATTATAAAATCATGGTATGGTTATCATAAAAAGTCCATTTCTACTTCTATTCTCTACTACTTAAAAAGGCATTCAAATTATATACTTTAAATGTGAGCAAAATTTTGGTGAATATTTAAAACTAATGGTATTTTTTCGACTTGGTATTTGCTATTACATAGCATTCTGTTTCATGTTATGCTCGTCGAGTATTGGCGTAGTTTGCTCTCTTCTGATGCAACATTGGTATGGTTTATTTACTTCAGTTTTTTCCCGAAGCCATTCCTCCGTCAAATCATCCAGATCGCGTACTTCAAATACTTTTGTCACTCCAACTTCCTTTTGCACCGCTGATTTAGTACCGGCATACATCATTTGAAGACTCATATGACTGTCTCTTGGTGTATAAAAATGAAGCACATCGGGTATGAAACTCGACCATCGTCATGAACCATACGATACGTGTAAACAATATAACGTGGCTGATGACCCGGTAAAAGTTCTTGGAGCTCAGCTATCGAGATGTTCTCAATGCATTCATCCACAACAATCATTTGTTTGTCGCGATCAACTTTCAATATTAGCGCCGCATTTTTGATAACGTGAGAAGCATACCCGCGAATAACGTTGATAACTTTTAATAGCATATGTTTATACCGTACAATGTACGTTGCTGAATCTTTACAAGTATCGTTTTTTTTTGTATAAATAAAAGACTTGCGTCGATAGATGCTAGGTATTCATCAATTTTACCGAAGACTGCAATCTGTACTGCGGATTGCAAGCGATATGCCAATTGATCAATCTGAACAAAGTAGCAAGCGTTACTTCGAATTTCCGCATTAAGAAGTGTCAAATCATTTTGGTGTTGAATTATTCTCCTACTGGATTCATTAAGAGAAATTGTTTTATCGAAGGTATATTCCCACTTAGTCCGCAGTTCACGCAACGTTAAATTTGATGAGGTGATCAGCCGCTGCATAGCTTCGCAATAATAGCAGCAAAGCTCTAGTGGATTTTGGTTGCGACAGTTTTTTACATTCATAGGCCGCCGGCGGCTTAAACAATTGCCACAATGGTTTGGTGCAAACCTCACAAGCTGTTGGCATATGATAACGGATTTGGGTAAATTCGTGTCCTTTATATATAATACTGGTTCCGCGTAAAGGACTCCCATCTAATTGCTGATTTTGCTGATCGTCAGGTCTTCTAGCCTCACCTTCACCTAGACAAAATTTTCTAATATTTCCTAAGTCTTTTTTTAACTAAACTAACCTCTTTCATGATTGGAGCCTGTTGATCTTCCTGCCGAGTTTGACAGAGTTCCCTTTCGTTTCCGAAACCTGTCAGCGCGTACAACGAGCTTACCCGGAGATTCTCGTACACTTAACCACCAGCATAATTGGTACAACTATAACATTTCTTGGAAGTTAATGTAACAATTGCCCACTTTTTACGGGAAACACAGAAACTTCACGAATTTCGCGATTCACGACAATGGACACGATAGCAGACGACAGCAACGAAAAACGAAGCCGACATGTGGCTGTCAAAAATCCCGGTTGTCACCTAGGAACAAACATCTGTGTGTGGAATGGCACGCCATATGGCGGCAATGTGCCTCTCCAGATGTCGCCAGTGGCATAGTTTTCTCGATGGCCACGGTGGAGGGGCATTTCCAGATGGCTATGTCTCGAAATGTGCCGGGGTTGGATTAATTCTATATTTCGAATATTTATATCCACGGATCTAAATATTTGGACAGAAAAAAAAAATATTTTCTGCACAACGATATCCGCACGACAGATGTAGTCCGCTGGCACTTCGAGGACATATCCATCTGGCCGGTTACAAGGGTTCGGGATCGGAATCACTTCGATTCCCGGGCGTAGGCGTCACATTACACATTCCCCCCCCCAAAGTCGAAGTAATTACGATCCCGTCTCCTATATAAAAGGTCTTGGTTAGGGCCGTGGCGGGTCGAAGGTCGGTTTCGAAGGATAGGCTACAACCATGTTCGTGAAGACTCGACAGTGACTATATAGTAGGGAGTCGGGTGTTATTCGGAGGTCTTCGTCTAAGCAGAGATTGGGGTAAGCCAAGGTTTCTCGTGGGAATTAGTTGCACTTCATCGTCTAAGGTCTTTTGCGTGGTAAGTT
Source organism: Odontomyia ornata (assembly GCA_963969285.1). Lineage (NCBI taxonomy): Eukaryota > Metazoa > Arthropoda > Insecta > Diptera > Stratiomyidae > Odontomyia > Odontomyia ornata. Next base: position 164,276,418 of record OZ017738.1, on the reverse strand, counting down.
CCCAGGGTTTTACCAGTCATGTCCGCGATGAGGTATCGGGTGGGGCTTATGACTTGTATGACTCGACACTTCACGAATTTCTTGTCTAGTTTGGCATTGTAATGTCGGGTGGCATCGCTCTGTCGAAAGTTTCGACGATATATTTCGTCGCCGGCCTTAAAGCCAGAAGGATGAGATCGCAAGTTGTACCGCTCCTCTCCCATCCGTCTACTTTCTTCAATCTTCTCCCGCAGTTGATCTCGCAGAAGTTGGAGCTTTTCGTGCGGTTCTAGAACCACGATTGGGTCCTCTAGCGATTTCAGCTGCCGCAATAGCCGGTAAGCGCTCCCATGACAGATCATGTACTGGCCGAACAGTGCGAAATACGGTGAAATGCCGGTAGTGGCGTGGTACGACGAGCGCAGCGCACTAGTGATGGCGGACAATTTGCGATCCCAGTCCCTCTGATTCGGGTGGACATAGGCGCGAATGGCCGCTATGAGCGTACGATTCAGTCGTTCGGATGCGTTGGCTTGTGGTGAATAGACGGCAGTTCGTTGGTGGATGATACCGTATTTGGACATTAGGTCTCGGAACTTGCTGGATGTGAACTGGACCCCATTGTCGGAGACAAGTTTCTCCGGAACTCCAAACATGTGAAAGACTCGGTTCTCCAAAAAGCTGATTATAGGTCCAGTGTGCATGTTACGTAGTGGTTCTATGATAGGGAATTTAGAGAGCTGGTCCAGGACCACGACAGCTCCCGTGTGACCAGAAGCAGATCGAGGGTAAGGACCGATAAGATCAATGTACAAGCGCTGGAACACTCGTTCGGGGACCTCAACCTTACCCATGGGTGGCCGAAGAATGGTGTTGGGCGCTTTAGTGCACTTGCATAGCTCATAGGAGGCTACGTACGCTTTTATCTGTTGTGCCATCTTAGGCCAAAAGAAACAGGTTTTCAACCGCCTAAGTGTACGACCGTAACCGCCGTGCGCACTTGATGGGTGGTCATGAGCCCGTCTGATAAGATCAGTGGTTAATTCTTCGGGCACCCACAACTTCCACTGTTCTTCTTCTTGTATGGGGTCTCCGGATGCGTGTCCCATCCGTTTGTAAATAAATCCATCCGTCAACCGCAGTTCAGGAAGCTGGGGCTGTTGATTCTGGATAGTGTGAATCAGTTGTGTGTAGGTTGCTGACTTGAAGGCAGGATGGTCCAAATCGATCAATTGGGGGCTGTCGTCCTCTTGGACCAACTCGGCTCCTTCAGGGGCGAACATTCTGGATAGGGTGTCGGGGACTACATGCTGGCTTCCTTTTCGGTGGCGAATTGTGAAGTCAAATGCCTGTAGTTTCAGTGCCCACCTGGCCAATCTGCCGTTGAGGTCAGTCTGGCTCATTAGCCATTTCAGAGAAGCGTGATCCGTAACGATTTCAAAAGTGTGTCCCTCCACATAGGCTCGGAAGCGTTTCACTGCCAACACCGCGGCTAGACATTCCTGCTCGGAGACCGTGTAATTTCGCTGGGCTGGGTTCAGCTTGTGAGACATGAAGGCTATAGGTCTCTCCTCGCCGTCTTGTGCAACCTGGACTAAGACTGCTCCCACCCCATGTTGACTCGCGTCACAATGGATTGAGAACGGTTTGTCAAAGTCCGGGCTGTGCAGTACGGGGGCTGTAGTCAGACTCTTCTTTAGCTCTTCAAAGGCTCGCAAGCTGGGCTCTTCCCAGACGAACTTACGTCCCTTACGCAGCATGTCGGTCAAAGGAGTGGTAATGGTGGCATAGTCACGTACAAAACGCTGGTACCATCCGCATAAACCTAAGAATCGGCGTAACTGTTTGGTGGTCTTGGGTAATGGAAAGACGTCAATCGCTTGAGTCTTTTCCGGATCGGTCTTGATATGGCCATGCCCAATGATGTGACCTAAATACTTCACCTCCGTCATCACGAACTGGCTCTTCCTTATGTTGATGGTTAATCTTGCCCTCCGGATGTGTAGAGCCACCTCCTGAAGCAGGTCGATGTGTTCGTCAAAGGTCTCGGTTATAAGCAACAGATCGTCCAAGTAAACGAAAACTTGGTGCCGCAAATGAGGTGGTATCACCTTATCCATAAGGCGCGTCATTGTTTGGGGGGCATTACACAATCCGAATGGCATGGTCACGAATTGATATAGGGGCCGGCCTGGGACTGTGAAGGCTGTTTTCTCCTTTGAACCGGGGTCTAAAGGAATTTGCCAGAAGGCGTCCTTGAGGTCTAAGCTCGTGATGAAATGGGCTTTAGGCAATCGACTCAAAATGCCTTCGATCAACGGTAGAGGATATGCGTCCTTGACTGTGACGGCGTTCAAGCGTCTGGCATCTAAGCATAACCGGACCTTGTTCGGCTTGACAACTAAGGTGACTGGGGAAGCCCACGCGCTCGGTGATTCTTCGATTACGCCTAATGATAGCATTCGATCCACTTCGGCATATAACGATTTTTCCTTCGCCGGAGATATGGCGAAATGTCTCTGTTTTATGGGTTTAGCGTCCCCCACATCTATAGTGTGGAACACCAGGGCAGTCCGCCCGAGACCTTCTTTCTCGTGCGATGGAAAAGCCGATATAGCCGAGTCAAGACGCAGTTGCTGAGTTACATCCAGTGTATGCCGTAATAAGTTAGTGGGTTGAGATTGGTCAGGAACGGTGGTGACGGACTCCAGGGTCGAACCGGAAAATAGTGCCGGGGCCAAGTTAAATTTTCGAACGAAATCCACTCCTAAATAAAGATTCTGGGTTAACTGAGGTATAATGAAAAATTCCATGGGTTTAGTTACTCCTTTAAAGGTGACATCCGTCATAATTTTTCCCACTACAGAGTGACGAGTTCCGTCCGCCGTGCTTAACCAGGAGGTGAAATGACGGATTTGGTCCGCGTGCTTTGCCAGTACCTCCCCTGCAAACTCGGCAGATATGCAATTCACACTGGCTCCCGTATCGACTAAGCCTGATACTCGTTTTTGCAGGAGGTGTACTGACGCATATGGCCGAACATCATCCCTCAATAATTCGTCTAAGTATATGTCCTTCAACACTTTCCTCGACTGCCTGACTTTTCTCCAGAAGCTCCGCATCCGACGCGTGGCTCGCTTGCTTCGCGGTGGGACAGTTGTGGCCAATTCCTCATGGAAGATGCGCTGTCGAGTAGCCAAATAATTCCGCAGCCTAACATGAAAAGGTTTTACATGCCAAGGAACTTTCGTCTCGCTATCATTTCCCTGCGCGTTGGCCTCGGCGAAGGACGGCGTCGGTTGTGGAACTTCGGGAGAACTGTGGTTAGCGGTGCGAGTCAGCAGAGTTGGAGTCATGTTGGGAGCTGGGTCATAGCTGGTGATGGGGTCTGGATTGGTTCGTCCGGGGCCTAGGGGTGCCGACGGGTGGTCGCGGCACTCGGTGGCAAGTTTTTTCGCCCTTTGCAATTTGCACAGTCAGGTGCGTATGTGTCGGCCTTTCCGCATCGGTAGCAGAAAAGCGTTGCCTCCGCTGGACATGCATAGAACCGATGTCCCGGTTGTCGGCAGTTCCAACAGACCGTCGGGCTAGTAATTGCTTCAAGGGAGGGTCGATTAATCAAGGCTGGGTCCTCAAGCTCCGGTGGTGCTCCGCTCCTCGGTACTGGTACTGGATCAGCAAGCAGGTGGTCTGCTGCCATCAACTCCGCGGTGTGATGATTTCGGGGATTTGGTCCCGTTATGCGAGGTTGTGGACGGAAGGTACCTCGTCGCTCATCCAAGTGTTCTTGTCTACGTGCATGGAGGCGCAATCCCTGTATGGTGTTGATGGGAGAATGCAGAAGGCTGTTCTGGAGATCCCAGCGCATATTCTCTCTGATAATTTCTACCAGTTCGTCCTCGGGCATGGTATTTCGCAAGCGAGTGCTCAATCTCACTATACTGGTGTAGTACTGGTCGAACGGTTCGTGAGCGCCTTGTTTCCGTTTCTTTATTTGCTCCCTTAGCTCTCTCTCAGTGAAGCCATCCTCAAATCGATTGCGGAAGGCTGCACTGAAAGAGTGCCAAGTGGGACGTGGCGTTGACTCTTTAAAGCTCCAGTACCAGTCGGCAGCGTCGCCGCTGAACAAAAGATGTGCATGCCGGAGGAAGGCCGAGGAATCCCCTCCCAGGGTGCTGGATACCAACGCCTGAATCCGGAAAAGGAACCGGTCCGCCGATATCATATCGTTGAACCCTGTAAAGTTCAGGCGCCAACTCTCCATGATACGAGGCGTCGGGTCTCGAAAAGGTGCCAATGCGTTCCCGGGGGGAATCACATCCTCGATTGACCTGTGGTACTGAACTGCCTCGGGGGCTGGAGGTACCAACGGAGGTCCGGTACTGTGTCGCGGTCTGTATTCGGGAGCTCTGGGATCCATTCCCGAGTTCCTTGGAGGTGGGACCCATTGCTCGGATTGTCGGGAGTGGGGCATCGCCACACTGGGATTTGGCTCCCAGCCAAGCGGAGTTCTCACGCGGCTGGGTGGTTGGCTCAACGGGAGATTCTGGATCTTTCCCTCCAGGTTGCCAATCCTCTCCGACATATCCCTCATCAACGCCACGAGGGTGTCAATGGAGTGGGCGGAAGGCATGGTTGTCACCTCGGACACGACACTTGCAGCCGGAACTTCACCGCCTACTGCTCCTTGCAGGTCTAAGAGTGGTTGTGACGGTTCGGCTTCTGGAGCTCCTTTCGCCACTGCTCCACGCGTCGGTAGGGGCGTTCCGATGGGGACGTCTAGGGCGGTCCGCTCGATGGGTCGCCGACATAATGGGCGACTCTCTGACGTGAGGAGGAGCTGTTGTACACAGGCACGATGGAATAGATGTCCACAATCCAATCGCACGCTGTGTACCCCCTCCACTACGTCCTCGAAACAGATTCCACAGTTCGCGGGTTGGACCGTTTTGGACCGGGTCCACCGCTTTTCTGGGGTCCGCTTCGTTGCCATTTTTACTGGTTTTGGTGGTTGCACGTTTTACTGTGAAAGAAAAGAAATGTAACACTATAATATAAAAACTTAAGACTAACTTAGTGGCCGATAGTGGCGAGCTAATGATAGAGGGGAAAAAAAATGTATTTAAAGTATACTTTCCTTTTCAGTGGTCGACTCCTCCAACGGGAAAAGAGAGTGCGTGGTAATCTGCCGAAGAAAGGGTGCTTTTGGTCGATTTACGAAAATTACCCCATAACCCACATACATTACAAAAAAACCGTCTCTAAACTACGTTAAAGTGACTCGACGAGACAAGTGGTAGAGCTACCGTAACGACTTTGTACGCGGTCAAAATTCCCGACGCGTGGAAGCATTCCGGGCTTCGCAACTCCAGCATACGCCACCGAACGTTGAACCGATACCACTCGTCTAACACGCATAAAAAATAGTTAGAATCCTTCCGTGACATAAAGGCAAGGTAGCCTTCTATTTTCTTGAGAGTCCATGCTGATAGGTAGACCCATCAGACTGGCAGTTCCATCAAGAAAATAGAAGGTCCTTACAGGGGTTAACCTGGGACAACACATCGGAAGGATTCTGTCACGATGAAAAAAAAAATCAAACAAAGGAGAGCGGAAGCTACAACTCACGTGAAGCGACTTCTAGTGTGTATCACACAACTCCACTGCTCCTGATAGTGGGACTCGAGTACCAAAGTACCTTACATCCTCCGTAAAGGACCAACTCGTCAGAAGACGCGAAGTTCTTTCCCCCTTAGGATGTTTTTGGGGCCCCACGTTGGGCGCCATTTGTAATGAATTTTCTCTTTTCAGATCGAACGCGGAACCGACCTCTCATCGGTTCTAGACGTTAAGTCTGAGTAGTGCCAACGGATGGTACCAACAGGTCAACCAATCCGTGCACCGTAATCCATTCACGCGGTGACTGCTTGTCGGCCAGCTAGTTCGGAGAGGATTTCGGTCGCGGGTCTCCGAATGGATTACGCTCAATTACAATATTTCAGTCACCTGAACTTGCCCGTTTTCCAAACGCGTCAACAATTACTCATCCAGAACGAGAAACCTACATTACGTTAGTTCTGGATGTGATCTATCCACAGATCTCAAATCAAAAACGCTACAAAATCCCATAGGCGCGTTACCGATTCACCGACGCGGTACCGAAAAATATACTACTCGAACTTAAACCGAAGAAAACTACTCTAAAGAAATGACGAAACAAGCAAAGGTACCGCGTACCGTGCGCGACGCGAAACCGACTTCAGCGGATTTGCCGAAACCCTAACCTCGCGACGGCATACCTACCCTGCACTTCCCTTTCACGCTGAAAAAGAACGAGCCACTGAAAAGGAAAGTCGTTAGTTATCTAGCAATTCATGTTATTTTTATTTAGTTCCAAAAAAAAAATTTATATAATTTTTCTATTAATATTTCTATTTATATCTATCCTTATCCTGTAAGCTACTTTAATTAAATATCCTATTTTGTCGTAATCTATATGAGGATTTTATACAATTAATCATTCGTGTTTAATATTAGGTTTATTGATTATTGAAAAATACGGTTAATAGCCATTTTACTAATCCTTGTTCAAATTTGTTGAAATTGATTTTCTCCTTAATAATTCAAAGGTTAAAAGAGTATGGAACTAATGTAACATAACTAAGCTAAAGTAAAGTAAACTAAGATAATGCAAATTATCGTGTTGTGGTTGGTTGGTTGTCATGTGTTCATATTATTAGTAAATGATTTTTGCTTCATCTAAATACAAAATTAGGCTCAGTCGTTTGTTGCTCGAACAAATCCGCCTTGTGGTGTATTTAAATTAAATGCTCTCTCTGTCGGTGTGCTGTCTACTTTTCGTTCCAGCTTGCCGTTTACGCGTTCTCTTGACAGTTGTTCAGGTTGTTAATTCTGTTGTGTTAATGTAATAATCGATACATAAACTAAAGTTAAATCTTTACATGCTTCTAAATCCTGCAATACATTTAAATTGATGTTATTAACTTAAGTCTGAAATTCTACCGTTTTGTTTGTTTTTATCTAGGGTAATTAAATTTAAGTTGCATATATTGTATCGTTATCCTTTATTTGATTCTTATTTACTTTTTTAAGACTTCAGACCGTAAACTGCCTGATAAATTTGAACACTGGATTTTTTGTTATAAAAAGTTATACTAATTTTTTTTCTGAACAAATCTAAAAAAATATCCAAATCACAACATTTATTGCTATAAACGATACATTTCGTTTCTAATAATCTACGTTTTATAAAATTTTCGGCAAGACTGATTTTTGAATTTTTGTATAAATAATCCCGATTAAAATTATCGATTTGAATTTGAATATTTCTATTTCAGAGCTTTATCCTTAACATATTATAAAATCATGGTATGGTTATCATAAAAAGTCCATTTCTACTTCTATTCTCTACTACTTAAAAAGGCATTCAAATTATATACTTTAAATGTGAGCAAAATTTTGGTGAATATTTAAAACTAATGGTATTTTTTCGACTTGGTATTTGCTGTTACATAGCATTCTGTTTCATGTTATGCTCGTCGAGTATTGGCGTAGTTTGCTCTCTTCTGATGCAACATTGGTATGGTTTATTTACTTCAGTTTTTTCCCGAAGCCATTCCTCCGTCAAATCATCCAGATCGCGTACTTCAAATACTTTTGTCACTCCAACTTCCTTTTGCACCGCTGATTTAGTACCGGCATACATCATTTGAAGACTCATATGACTGTCTCTTGGTGTATAAAAATGAAGCACATCGGGTATGAAACTCGACCATCGTCATGAACCATACGATACGTGTAAACAATATAACGTGGCTGATGACCCGGTAAAAGTTCTTGGAGCTCAGCTATCGAGATGTTCTCAATGCATTCATCCACAACAATCATTTGTTTGTCGCGATCAACTTTCAATATTAGCGCCGCATTTTTGATAACGTGAGAAGCATACCCGCGAATAACGTTGATAACTTTTAATAGCATATGTTTATACCGTACAATGTACGTTGCTGAATCTTTACAAGTATCGTTTTTTTTTGTATAAATAAAAGACTTGCGTCGATAGATGCTAGGTATTCATCAATTTTACCGAAGACTGCAATCTGTACTGCGGATTGCAAGCGATATGCCAATTGATCAATCTGAACAAAGTAGCAAGCGTTACTTCGAATTTCCGCATTAAGAAGTGTCAAATCATTTTGGTGTTGAATTATTCTCCTACTGGATTCATTAAGAGAAATTGTTTTATCGAAGGTATATTCCCACTTAGTCCGCAGTTCACGCAACGTTAAATTTGATGAGGTGATCAGCCGCTGCATAGCTTCGCAATAATAGCAGCAAAGCTCTAGTGGATTTTGGTTGCGACAGTTTTTTACATTCATAGGCCGCCGGCGGCTTAAACAATTGCCACAATGGTTTGGTGCAAACCTCACAAGCTGTTGGCATATGATAACGGATTTGGGTAAATTCGTGTCCTTTATATATAATACTGGTTCCGCGTAAAGGACTCCCATCTAATTGCTGATTTTGCTGATCGTCAGGTCTTCTAGCCTCACCTTCACCTAGACAAAATTTTCTAATATTTCCTAAGTCTTTTTTTAACTAAACTAACCTCTTTCATGATTGGAGCCTGTTGATCTTCCTGCCGAGTTTGACAGAGTTCCCTTTCGTTTCCGAAACCTGTCAGCGCGTACAACGAGCTTACCCGGAGATTCTCGTACACTTAACCACCAGCATAATTGGTACAACTATAACATTTCTTGGAAGTTAATGTAACAATTGCCCACTTTTTACGGGAAACACAGAAACTTCACGAATTTCGCGATTCACGACAATGGACACGATAGCAGACGACAGCAACGAAAAACGAAGCCGACATGTGGCTGTCAAAAATCCCGGTTGTCACCTAGGAACAAACATCTGTGTGTGGAATGGCACGCCATATGGCGGCAATGTGCCTCTCCAGATGTCGCCAGTGGCATAGTTTTCTCGATGGCCACGGTGGAGGGGCATTTCCAGATGGCTATGTCTCGAAATGTGCCGGGGTTGGATTAATTCTATATTTCGAATATTTATATCCACGGATCTAAATATTTGGACAGAAAAAAAAAATATTTTCTGCACAACGATATCCGCACGACAGATGTAGTCCGCTGGCACTTCGAGGACATATCCATCTGGCCGGTTACAAGGGTTCGGGATCGGAATCACTTCGATTCCCGGGCGTAGGCGTCACATTACACAGCCCAGAACCGCCTTCTATCGTGATGACATCGGCAATATAATCGCTGATGAAACCAAGATGGGCATCATATTTCAAGAACCTCCTTAATCCTCCGCACAGCTCTAGAAAATCGGACACTATAGATGTCTACGGAGAGTTTCCAATGGCCCCACCAACACTGGATGAAGTTTGTTCCATCATCAAAGCCCAAAAGAATAATAAAGCGCCGGGTATCGTTGTGATTCCAGTGGAGTTCATCAAATATGGTGGCAGTAGTGTTCATAAAGCTATTCACAAAGTCATCCAGTACATTTGGCAACAAGAACATATGCCGAAAAAGGGGAGCCAATCAATTATATATCCACAAAAAAGGTGATAAGCTACAATGCGAAAATTATAGAGGCATATCACTACTTTGTACGGCGTATTGTATTGATCGTAACGTACTGTGCCAAATGATGCTTTGCTTTGGAATCCCATCCAAATTAGTCCATCTTACCAAAATGACAATGAGGTCGACGACCTCCCAAATCCGCATCAATAACCAACTCACCGATGCCTTTGAAAAAAATATCGGACTAATGCAGGGAGATGGGCTGGCCCCATTGTTATTCAATTTAGCTCTCGGGTACGTCATAAGGTACATTCTTATAAAACTCGAGCCAAGTAGTAGCCTATGCGGACGACATAAACATTTTGTCACGGTCATTAACAACTACCAAAGAACTCTTCCTGAAACTCGACAGCGAAGCAAAACTAGTAGGGCTACAAATCAATGAAAATAAAACAAAGCCCATGACGCAGTCGAGGAAAAATACCTCAAGTGCACAAAATATCACACTTTCGAAAATGTTGGCGAATTTTTGTATTTAGGCGCCAAAATAACGAGAACCAGTAATGAAAGAGACGAAATACGCCGAAGAATACAGCTCGCAAATAAAATATTTTATTCAGTTTTGACGAACTTGAAGATAGTTGCAGACAAATCTGTGACAAGACTTGTGTTATACAATGGTTGTGAAACATGGACGCTAACCCAAGCATCCGCAAATATATTGAACACCTCTGAGCGATTGGTCCTGAGGCGAATAATCGGAGCGAAGCTAGATGGGACCGATGGTGAATTCGATACAACCATGAGCTGTATGAAATTTTTGATGAGCAGGAGGTCTCAACGATTGTAAGACAGAGGAAGCTGCAATGGGCTGGACACATGACTCGTATGAACAAACAACGTAACCCAAAAAGGTATTCGTTGGGAGAACTGAAGGCCGGAGACCAGTGGGGAAACGTACGAAACGCTGGTCTAGCTCGGTCAAAGAAGACAGTTCATTGCTGCTCGGATTTCGAAATCAGAGGACGCGGTTAATAGACCAAGACAGTTGAGAGTGCTATTTGCAGGAAGCGAAGGCCCGAGAGGGGCTGTGGTGCTACGAAGAAGAGGATATATGCCACTTTTATACACGTTAGAAATGTGGTTTTGGATTTTTCCCAACGGCACACCCGTGGCTTCCATTATCACCGGTTCCTTAAATTCACTAAAATTCTAACAAAGTATTGTATCAAATCGTGTGAACTTCCATAAAATGCAATAATATTTAAAGAAGCCGATTTACTTTCCTAATATTATATCGACAATGCTTTGGGTTTCCTATAGATGTAGCCTCTAAAATTGTTGTTACAGTTTTCAAAAAGATTTCAGGTGGCGCGCATCATTGATATTTTGTACTATGTATCCAATTAATGAATTATTTAGCTTTTCTTGACTTTATTATTCATTGGTGGTTCAGGACGTATTCATATTTTGCAGTTTGGTTATCATATCCTTTCATTTCACCTTATTTCATTTAGCTGACATTTTTAATGGCTTTACTGTTATAAACATTAATTGTTGAATACGCAATGATAACTTGCAACGTGCAGTTGAGCACACCAGAGGGAAGGTATTACAATACAATCAGTTATGTCGACGGAATCCTATCTATTCTGAAAGTTTCAAGTATTAAAACATGCATTTGGCACTTCCTCTACAGGCTTGGCAATAGAAGATATAAATCAATTGCGCCAATTGACGCTAACTCTCAATGGCTTTTTGTGTATTCTTATCATGAAGACAAATTAAAGTGGAAGCTAGTGCGCAGAATATGTTCAATATAATTCAGTTGACAACGGCCCGTTCGCGAATATGGAGCCGATCGCGATTACCTTTCTTTTGGCGTCCTGTGTTGGACTTTTGATATATGTGTTTTTGATTTATAATTTCAATTATTGGAAAAAGCGTGGAGTTGAAGGTCCTAAGCCAAGACCCTTGTTTGGCAATCTCCCAAGTATAATAACACAAGCCCAAAATGCAGTGTACGATGTGGATAATATTTATCGGTATAATAAATTGAAAATAATTTCCATGTGTAATGATTTCAGTACGAGTGATCTCATGTGTTTTGATTCTGTAGTGAGTACAAATCGAAGGAGCGTTTTGTTGGGATCTTCATGATGAGAACACCGCAGTTGCTTATTACGGACCCAAAACTATGCCAAGAAATTCTAATAACGAATTTTAAAAATTTTCACGATAATGAATTTGGAAAAATGGTGAGTGTAGATATTGATTTTTAAAGCGATTTGTGAGTTTACGTTTTATGTTTTAATTACGTATTCGCATTAGAATTGATATGTAGGTTTTCGTACCAACTGCAAAATTTTTTTGTTCTTGTTTGTTCGTTTTTCTACGAGTATTCGCTATCATCAATTTGTTGGTTTAAAAGTAATAAAAAAATTAAAATCCCCTAATGCGAAGAGCTATTTAAATTAGCTCCTAATCGTAGATAGATATGACCAATCTCGCGCGTGGCATGAAACTGTTACTAATTTTAGAAGGTAGTGGTATCTGTAGTTTAGAAATATTTATAAATGTAATGATCGTTGTCAACAATAATGGCCCTGAATCCGAAAGGCCAATTTATCGAGTAGGGTACTTTGAACTTCTGGTTAGAAAACACCATATTTCATAATATGGATTATATGATGATAAAGGGTTGGTATTTGGAATCTCATATTTTTTGACCGACTTCCAAAGGAAAGAAGGTTATCAATTCATCACGTATATTTTTTTGTTCCTATTTTAGGGTTTTGAAAAATAATTTTACAAATCCCTACTAAAATCGCGACCTGTCTGTCTGTCCGTCCGTCACAGCACTTTTCCTCGCAAACCATACAAGCTAGAAACATCAAATTTTGTATGTAGGTGTAAAGTGATGCCCTCTTCAAAGTGCAACTACACAAAAATTTTATAAGGTATTTGAGGTCTCCTCATATAGGGGAGGGGCCCCTGAAAAAAAATTATAGCCGATATGGGTATCAAATGAAAGGTCTTGTAGTGAAAGTATGTATCAAGATGTCCGTGAAGGACTGCAGCGATGGTCTGCTGCCTCAGCGGAAGAAGATGTTAAGCTCCGCCGAGAATGGGCTTGTCTGGGGACGCGTGAATGCGCTGGCAGGCTAGCGTTGCGGTGTCGGAGAGCGGGTTCATTCCCCCAGCACAAGGACCCACTACAAAAGAATTTCGCATTCACGAATTCTTGGTTCTCAAAAACAGAACAAATCGACCGAAGTCGAAAAAAATTTAGGTAACTACAAAAGGACGGAATTGCTTGTTCAAAGAACAAGTCGAAACAAGCCAAAACGGACGGACTAAGGGGAACTTCGTCGTTATCCGACGATTCTTATGGGCCACAAATAAGAGTGGGGCGACCGGGTGGTTCTGGTGCCCCCTTGCGCCCGCCCAACCGGATCAAGATCTAAAAAAAATTTGCAGTAGCCATATTTTCCCTTCTGAGTGGAAAACTCATACAAACATACGTTGCATGGGCCCTCCCATCAAAAGAGAAATATAAAGATTACCAATTTATGTCATAGAGTTATGTGATCGAACCACATAACCCTATGCTATAAAGAGGAACTTAGACTGTAGGCTACCCAACCCGCAAGAGTCCTGAAACTAAAAGACAGTTGGAGTGCCCCCGATGGCTAGCTCATTTTTTGTGAGAAAAGTCTTCCACCGTACCGCGTCCTGTACCCGGTCAAAAGAACAAAAATGGAAAAACCGGTGGTATTGCCTTTAATAAGGCATTTCCATCTCTCTACCTAAAAAAAAATAATTAAACATGTACGGATAATAGAAATACTAGTTTTAATTTTTTCAAAAAATTCACTAAAGGGAATATTCATATACATTCATCCATTTTAATAACAAATTTGAATTCGAAATGAAAAAAAAATTATGTATATTTTTTTTAAGAGTAGAATAATCTTTTTCTTTCGTATCTTATCCAAACGCGTTTAACGGATGTTACTTCTTATTATACATAAAACACTAATTTTAAAATTCTTGTATAAACAATTTTTAAACATGCCTATCCGCTCCGTATTGAAGGTTTTATCGTTTTATTTAATTATAAGTTTAAATTTTTTTCATGATCCAAAATCAAATATTTTTATTTTATCATCCTAATTAAACTGGAACTGGAATTAATCGTTAAAATAATGTAGAGTACAAACTGTGCCCGAACATCTAGAGTTATCATTACACATTTTGGAATTCTTCTGAGAAAGAATGTTAGTCTTTGTTAATATCGACCAAATATATATCTTATGATTTTGTAATACAAAGTCGACAAAAGCATTTATGGGTGCAACTCCTTCTAGTGAAATTTGATTATCTCTTGCCCCAATAGGTATGGACTAGATATTTGAATACTTCATAGTTTTCTGTGGGCAGCTTTTCCCGAAGCATTCGCTTTACATTTCGGGATCGTTCTTCTTTGGACCAGTTCAAGAAATAAATTATTTCGTCGTATAAATTGTAAGTCAAGAGACGTTCGCTTAAATCTCTCAAAAATGATTTAAGTAATTCCGCTATGATATATACATCAATATCTTTCAAATCTACTTCTTCACCATGATTCACTTTTTGTTTCAGTTCATTGATCCTAGCGTAGTTACCTGATCGTCGGAAAATTCCTTCGATGTCTATGATTCCATTCAACGATAACGAGTCTACACACTTCCTAACAATTGGTGGAATATAGTTCAAGCAAGGGTTATTTTCAATTATGAACTTTAAGGATACACCAAATTGCGATGTTCTCGGTAAATTACTCTCATAAATTTCGAGATGTACAGGTCTTCGTTCTATATTCCTGGATTCATCTACCTCTATTATAACGTCAGGTAGTTTTGATAAAGGTAATCCAAGAATTTGACGCAGTTCACTTATGCTTGACTTTTTCACTAATGAAAGGACGAAAGCATCTCCAAACGATTTTAATAAAAGCGTGGGATGCACTGCATATAAACTTTGAAGATTTTTTTCTAAAACTTCGGTCCATTTTCTTGTATGGATTCCAAAGGAATGGAATGGACGGCCGATTGCTTTCTTTGAGACCTTGATGGAAATTAACAATGTTGTAATCGTTTTGGACATATGGTCCCATAAGTTGTTTGCTCAATTCCACAACTAGTTTAGATCGCTGGTAGATAGCAAGCATATATTGCGAAGATGTGAATTCCTTGTCGATCAGTTCCTAAGAATTCTATTAACATAGTCTTCAGGTACAACACTTCCTTCGAAATCAAAGGCTTGCACTCACTGATGTCTCTGTCACACGGTGAGTCTTATAATATTCTCAAATACTTTTCGTATCTTTTCAAAAGAATGAATCCGTTTCTGTCACCTTACCTCGTTCTTTGTCGCACAAATAAGTTGTTTACCCCAAATTTTTCTTCACTTCCCAAATGACTCGATGGACAGAAACTCGTTTTGTTAATGTTTAAGTATCCACCTAATGGTTCGATTAGCTATTAGCGAACCGAAACTTCTGACTCGTCTCAACTGAATGTCCAATAAACCATTAGCGTGCAAGTCGTCTCTTGCTTTATTTCTTGTTATCAAAAATCATTTCCATTCAGTTGTAATCCTTCTGTATTTGATTTGCTTTTTTTTCCTTTTTCTATTATTAAAAAAAAAATCTTGTCTGTTTTCTACCTTTTCTCCCAAACGCATACTCAGTACTTTGTTAATCATCAATTTTCGTTCAAATCAGATTCTGTATCATTTATATGATTTCATTGCCGATTTATTTGTAATTTCCATTAAAAGCTGACCTTTTCCGTTCCCAATATTCATTTTGTTTTTGTTTCATAGAGACTCATAATTTTCCATTAACATGCGCCTATACAATTTTTATACATTTCTAATATCTTTGTTTGTGGACTAATTGCCTGCCGCCGCCGCGACTGGTTGCTGCTGCTGTTGTGGTGGTTGTACAATTGCTTGATGTTGTCCTGAATGCGTTTGTTGTTGATTCGGCTTTAGGTTGTTTCTAATGTTTTGCCTTTTTATCAGCTGTTTTCAAAGATACATCACTAACGTTTGATGTTGGAATTTTCGGTGGTTTTTGGGAAAGATCTTTCGATTCCGACTTTAAAACAGCTTCTTCGATTACCAATAAATACTCGTATTCATAGAGCGCCGCGACAATCAATAGACGATTGTCGTCGAAGCCCAAGAAACACTCGCTACACGCCTACGTCGTACTCAATTTCCGAAAGGCGTTTCACGTGACGAGTTAGCTTACTTCTTGCAAGTTTTTGAAAGTCGGTCACACAATATGTTTCCGCACTAAACAAAGTGCTTTGGCACTGACACTTTGTGAGCAATATTCAAACAGATAGTACAGCCTATCTTCATGTTTCACTAAATTTTGCAGAGGTATGATTTCCCTACAATGGACATTTCACCAAAATAGCGTCCTACTTGTAGGCTCACGAATTGCAGAGCATAATTTACGCAGCCCTAAGCAGGAGAAAATAAAGCTTCGATAAAATACGAAGCTACTGCTAAACTACTCAGATGGAAGCAGAATCTGACCCGAGATATCATCCACGTAATTTGGCTTTGAATGAATGTTACGCTTAGCACTGCCTTCAGTAAAATTGTTGATATATCTGTCAGGAAGATTAGCGCAACATTCATGAATTACGGGACTTTCTGATGAAACTCAATAGTTCCTGCACAATCACGTATTTTCAACTAAACCAGCAAATGTCACTTTCCTCGTCGAATTTTCTTTTCCCTCGTCGTCATGAAGTCGTCAATCACAGATATTAAAAGTTTGCAGCTCACAACCGTTTCACTTTGTACACTAAAACGAACCTTCCCTCACCTGTTTTACAAACTACTCCAATATCCAGAAAATTTCTTTCCTTGCTGATCGTTTGGATTTCAACCCCACGAAGTAAATCTAAGTCAGCAGTGGGCAACGTTACACAACACAAACTTCTGCACAGTACAATTAAACACCGTTTTTTTTTCACACACAATAGCACTTTTTATGTTGCTCGCGGCCGCAACTGCCTTACGTCCACTACTGGCATTTCTGCCGACATCTCCTCGCCACAGCTTCCCCAACTGTTAAAGTTGCTCATTTATGGGTTGGTATAAATTGAAATTTGATAAGAGATAGGAGGGTTTTCGAGCAGTTTGATATTGTGACGGCTCGAAAACAAAATTAACTGAAATAAGAAAAAAAGAAGAAAAATGAAAAAAGATTTCATGACGAATACGAGTACAATTAAAGGGAAATGTCTAAATTTGACATAAAAAAAATTGATATAAAATTACGTTTAATAATGGTAAGCAAAAAAAAAAACAATTTTGTAAATTACAATTATGAATGGAAGTAATGAAATCTTTCTTTTTGTCTTTTTTGTCCAAATCTGCAATTAATTTCGGTTAAGGATAAGGAAGGTTTTCGAGCAGTCTGCTTGTGTGACTACAGACTTGATAATTTCTTTTCAAAAAAGGTCCCAAACTGACATTTTTTTGCTTTGAGGGGCGTATTTTGAGGGGAAATGTATGAAAAATTTGTGTCCCCCCTTGCGATTGGACACCTGCTATCCGAAGACTCTAAAAAAATGATGAAGGCAGGTGTTTATGAGTTCAACAGCAACAAATACCTTAGAAGTCAAAACTCGCTCAGTTTTGTTAATAATAGTATGATCTTTGAATTTCACGTTTTCTCCTATTAAATCGTATGGGTACCTTTAAACTCAATAAAGTTTGATATTGAAATAGTCTTCTAAAATATCCTAGTGGTCTGTAAGTTTGATGAAAATCGAATAATATATACAGATGTTATAGCCATTTGAAATTCCTCCAATCACAACAACAATAACACATGATTTTAGTATTTTATGGACTTTCCATCGAATCAGACGGCGCAGTTTTGATTTGATCTTCTTAAAATTTTCAGATAAGATTGATAACATACATATATTTGGGAATTCGTGATTTTTGTTAGTATGCAATAAAATGGTGACCGTTGAAAATGGAGAAACAATTTATTTTCTTTTAAACGTGCACGTCTCCTTGACATACTACTGTGCCCAAAAATAATGTGACATTGTATATATTTTGAAAATTCTTTATTTATTCTTCCAAATCAATTTCATCCCCTTTAAAGTAATCTCCTCCCGATGCAATGCACTAATGCCAACGGATTTTCCAATCTTCGAAACACTAATTGTAGTCACTTTTTGGGATGGCCTTAAGTTCCGTCTTCGTTGCGGCTTGAATCTCCTCTATCGTATCAAAACTTTTGAACTTGCTGAACAGCCAGAAGTCAAACCACGTGAATACGGTGGTTGCGGAACGATATGGGTTGAGTTTTTGGCGAAATTATCACGAATGACGAGTGCATTATCGTGGTGTTAAAACCAAGAATTGTCTTTCCACAGTTCTGGCCTTTTTAGGCGGATAGCACTACGCAAACGACGCACAACGTTCAAATAATATTCTTTGTTGATTGTTTGGCCCGGCCGAAGGAGTTCATAATGCACAACACCACGATAATCGAAGAAAACAGTCAACATGACCTTGATTTTTGAGCGACGTTGGCGCGATTTTTTTGGTTTCGGCTTCCCTTTGGGTCGATTGATCGGTTGCTTTGGGGTCGTAAGCATAGATCCAAGTCTCACCTTCAGTGATTATGCGTTCCATCTTGTCCTGATAGTCAGAAAGCATCGCTTCACACACTTTAACGCGACGCCTTTTTTCCAAAAAATTCAATGTTTTCGGTAACAGACGAGATTTGACGCACTTGACGCCCAAAGCATCCTTAAAATGATATCGACTGAGCCTTTCAATATGCCAAACTCATGAACAAGGTCTCTTATCGTTAATCGACGGTTTTTGCGCACTAAATCTTTGATTTGTTGGACGTGAGCTTCGTCGGTTGAGATTGATGGTCGCCCAGGACGCTCTTCGTCTTTGGCACGTGCACGGCCGGCTTGGAACTCACTATACCACTTGTAAAATTTTTTTTAGATATAGCCTCATCACCAAAGGCTTTCCGCACCATCCTCAATGCATCCGCAGTAGTAAATTGATTCCGCAAACAAAATTTAATGCAAATTCTTTGTTCAAGAAATTTCGACATCGCAAAAAACGAAAAACTCACTTTTAGCAGCTCACAAAACGACGCGACACTAATGAATATTTTGACATTTGAATTTGACATAGATGTCACTGACAGTACTATATACCAACCTTAAAAAAAATAATTCTCCAAATCCTTCGACGCGCGCAGTTTAAATTCAAATGTCAGCTTATTTTTTGGTCACAGTAGTATATCTTGACTTTATTCGTTGCTGGTGACTTCATTTCGTAAGTTGAGAACAAAACCTTTCTGACGAGAGCGTGGGTCTGTCTACCCAACTTGTTTTATGGTTGATCACGCGTAACTTTTAAACGAAGATAGATAGAAGAGTCCTGTTTTCAGAAAATGATACTTCTTTTTTTCTATTAGGTCCCATTTAAAGGACAAGAAATTAAATTAACGGTAATGAACTTTCACCGTTAAAACTTAAAAAATTTCGAACTTTTACCCCGATTTTTCAGCATAACTGATCGACGGGTCTAAGCATTTAGATTGCAGAGGTTTCAAATGAAGGACAACATATTGATCTAAAATGTGTTGGTACAGGATTGCAATCCTTTCAAGGACTCTGTACATATTAACAGTTCAATATGATACATTGATGTCGAGAAATTGAATTTTAATGATCTTTCGTACGAAAAGTGCCAATTTTTATGCATGCTCCAGTGATTTGATGAAGATACCTTTGGTACCGTTCGTGCAGAAAATTAAGAATGCTGATCATTTTCAGTATTCCTAATTTTCTGCGTAAACGGTACATTTGAGTCAATCATTTCTACCGGAAATAACCAATAAATTAATTTTAAATGCAGCATAAATACAATTCAACAATATTTAGAGGGACAATTTCAGGATGCTTTTCTCTTCCGCATTCATTCTTTGCCTACTGATGAACTTATTAAAAAATCATTCTCACATCCTTTGACGTAAACGTTACACGTAGGATTTATAAAATGATTGAATTGATTCGTTACTCTCCAGTTAATTTTATACATTATATGCCCAAAAATCTGAAATTAGTGATTTCCATACTAAAGGCCATTGAAAATCGCAACGTAAAAAGACGATACTTTTCCTTTTATAACTGACAATAAATTTAAAGACGAACATGAAAATGTATAGTCGAGTTTTCGTTGAACGACAGGGCATGATTTTCTTGAAACTTTCATGAAAATTATGTGCCATAGTTAACTGAAAACGAAGGCGAGTGAATAAACGTGAATGAATGATACGGTTAAGAAGGATCTGTTTAAGTAAATTTCTTGAGGTTGATTGCGGAGTTCACTTTATGTTTATATATATAAAAACATATATCTGTGCATAAATATATATATATATATATATATATATATATATATATATATATATATATATATATATATATATATATATATATCTATATATATATCTATTGTTATATGTCCAAATATTTCAGCGAGCTACTGTTGTCGCAACTATCAACAACATCATGATCAATAAACTAATGCACTCGAAAGCACAAAAATCGACCAAGCATGATCAACGTCTGAAAGTGACGTCACTGCGGCCATTCAGAATTGCTCGAATATTCCAGGTAGTTCGCCAATGTACAAGAAATGGATTGAATGACTAGAGACCCTATATAAAGCTACGATAGTAAAACTGCGATAGACTGGTAAAGGTGATATTGATTGAAAAGAGAAGTGGGTGAAGTGATTTTCGTGATACAGACAATTGAAATAAAAATTTATAGATAAGTGAATAACATTTGAATTAATTTTTGTGAAATAGTGAAATTAATAACTGTGCAGTCTTAGTAAATAAACTCTTTTAACTTAATTAAAAAGACATTGCGTTTTCACTTTCCCGGAACATTAAAATTATTGGCCGCGAACTTATAACACGTAACAATGGTGTCAGAAGTAAGAATGAAAGTGAAAACTTTTAAACATTTTTAATGTGCACAATAGTGAAATGTAACGTGGAAATTGCTGGAAAAAAAAAATCAATAAAACCGAAATACTAAAAATACCACAAAGCTTCATTAAAAAAAAAATAATGAATTGACCATGTCGGAGCTTAAAAGAGAAGCAGAAATACCAAAATCAAAGGAACCCAAAAATGCGTTGATGCAAATGTTGATGCTGATGCAGCAAGAGCAGCGACAAAAGTCATCTAATATAACTGCGAAGCTAGACCAGAAGCTCGACCAACAAGCATTCGAAATCAGGGCAGACTTGCAAAAACAGTCAACCGAAATAAAAGCGGAGCTCGGTAGTCTGAAAAACCAAATTAAATGCGTTGAACAACCAAATTAAATGCGTGTACCAGGTCGAGGAGGGAATCAACCATGAGATGGAATAAATGAGAAAGGAATTGGAAGCAGTGAAGACAGTAGTAGCCACCTCCCTAGCCCCGCTTATAACCGCAGCGCAAAGCACATACAGATAAATGAAAGCACCAATTTTCGACGGGCAAATGGTCTGAAGTATTTATAAAACACAGTTTGAAGCCGCTGCTAGGACAAATTACTGGAATGAGCAGGAACGAGCAACTGCATTAATTCTTGCTCTAAGAGGCCCAGCTGCCGAGATTCTGCTGAATATCCCCGTTGAGTTGCACTCAAACTCGGCTGCTATAATGAATGCGCTTGACATACGTTATGAAGGCGATCATTTGAAGCAGATTTATCGATCACAGCTACGGCATCGGATGCAGAAGTCTGGTGAAACCTTACAGCAGCTAGCCCAAGACATTGAGCGACTGGCACTTATGGCTTACCCAGCCTAAGACCCAGAACACTGAGATGGCGCAGCAGCAGAAGCATTCATCAGCGCATTAAAGGACCAGAAATTGCAACAAGCCGTGCATTTAGCCCATAAATAAATGATCGAGGACGCATTGGCTTAAAGCCTGAAGTTTGAGGCAGCGAAAAATGTGACTCATGCCACTGCCTGGGTCCGCAAGCTAGTGATAGATGAGTGCAGGTGCGAGCGCGTGGGAATTGAGCGAGAGCGGTAGGTAAATGGTGCGTCTAGATGCTGGAATTACGGTGAGAAAGGGCATCTGCAAAGAGACTGCAAGCAGCAAAGAACACCGAGCTATTGTCCAGGCTGGAGGAGACCCAGACCGAGTTACGAACCTCGGATGGAAGCCTTTCAAACTGAGGGTGCCAACTCCGTGGGGCAGAGGTGGGCTAGGAGGATCGACATCCCCACACAACCATCATCGTGTCAAAACCACATCGGAAAGAAGCAGACTTTTGCCTTCCGGGTCAAGTTGACGGATAGCATTGCACCATAACAATCGACACTGGTGCAACCCGATCGATTATCAGGCCCGATCTAGTGAGGGAAAAACTACTCCACAAGGGCAGGATTTTTTCACTATGGACAGCTATGGGAGAAATTGCACATGTCCATGGAGAGGTCAATTTCCAGATACAGTTGGGAGACCTTGCATTTCGACATAATTTTCTGGTCACGAACATTATGGATGACTGCATTCTCGGAATGAATTTTCTACGACCACATGGAATCACGTTGGATTTGGGCAAACGGGCATTGAAAGGGCGGAATGTCGAAATATTAATGGAGGATCCCAGCATCCAAATTCGCAAGATGAGTGCGGTAGTTTGTATCGACACTGATGTACCGAAATTTTCCGAGAGCATTGTATCGGCCAAGCTTTATGATGATTCTGGAGACCACCGATCTTATCTGACAAAGCCGATGAAAACGTCCGCATTGCGTAGATTGATTGAAGGACGATGACTTGTAAGATCTGTAAGGAACGGATACGTGGCGGTTAGAGTCCTTAACACCGCAGACTCAACCACAAGCATAAAAGCGGGAGACGTCATGGGCAGCTGCCAGCTTGTTTCCACCATTACCTCTTTGGAAGCCACTCACGACCATCATTGGAAAAGGAGGCAAGACGCAGAAAAAGCCCGGGAATCCGCGTCTGCAATATTGAAGCAGGTCAAATTGCCAGTGCAGCTATTTAAGCAAGCCTCTGATTTGGTCACCAAGTACAGTGATATCTTCTCAACAAGCCTGGATGACCAAGGCCGAACAAGTAGGGTAACTCACGTCATAGATACACAGGGAGCCAAGCCAATTCGACAAGCACCGAGACGTCTCCCTATAGCCAAACAAGGAGAAGTGAGCGCGTTGATCTCGGACATGGAAAAACAAGGCGTTATTGAGCCTTCTATCAGTCCATGGGCCGCGTCAGTAGTTCTAGTAAAGAAAAAGAATGGATGCACTCGTTTTTGTGTCGACTATAGGCAGCTTAACGACGTTACCAAGAAAGATAATTACCCGCTTTCACGCATCGATGACATCATGGACACTTTAGCCGACGCAAAATGGTTTTCTACACTCGATCTCAAGAATGGCTACTGGCAGGTAGAAATCGACAGGAAAGATCCAGAGAAGACCGCATTTTCCATTGGGACCAGATAGTGGCAATTTGTGGTGATGCCATTTGGGCTTTGCAATGCTCCAGCCACTTGTGAAAGCCTGATGGAATACGTGCTACAAGGCCTAACCAGGGAAACCTGCTTGGTATACCTAGATGACATCATTGTTATCGAGAGAACGTTCGAAGAGCATGTGCAGAACTTAGAAGAGGTTTTCTCTTGATTGCAACTGGCGAATTTGAAACTTATTCCCAACAAGTGTACTCTTTTTGAAGCTGAAGTAAAATACCTGGGACACGTCGTATCAGCAGAAGGTGTCAAACAGACTCTGGGAATATTGAAGCCGTGAAAAGCTGGCCAACACCAAACAACAAGCGCCAACTACGAAGTTTTCCGGGTCTGGCCACCTAGTATCGAAGATTCGTCTAAGACTCTGCCAAAATAGCTAAGTGTCGTCATCAGCTAACCGAGAAAAATCGTCCGTTTGTCTGGAATGAACAATGCCAGGTAGCCTTTGAGACCCTGAAGGAGAAGCTGTGTGAATCACCCGTGCTGGCATATCTGAAACCCGGAAAAATGTTTGTAGTCGACACTGATGCGGGCAACGGCGGTATTGGAGCTGTACTGTCCCAGCAGATCGATGGCGAAGAAAGAGTCCTCTCGTATTACAGTCGAGTTCTCTCAAAAAGTGAGAGGAAGTTCTGCGTGACAAGGAAGGAGCTATTGGCTATAATAGAGGCCACCAAGCAGTTCCACAAGTACCTATATGGCCAGAAATTTGTTCTTCAAACAGACCATGCATCGTTAAGATGACTGGTTAACTTCAAACTCCCGAGGGACAATTTGCGAGTCGGATCGAAAGATTGCAGTCATACGACTACAAAATTGTTCATCGGAAGCGCGGAGTTCATGGAAATGCTGACGCTCTATCTCGTCGTCCATGTCCAGTTAACTGCAAGCATTGTCGACGGATTGAGGAAAAGGAGCCGACCTTTGATCTGCGATTGATAACGGCTGAATTCGATGAAGGATGGTCATTGGAGGAGATTCGAAAGCCCCGTTAGCCAATGAAGACATCGGACCATTGCTTGTATGGAAGGAGACAACTGGGATACCTGAGTGGAAGGACGTTTCGATGCATAGTGCCAACCTGAAAAGCTATTGGGCACAATTGGAACTCCCTTCAGGTGGAGGGTGGCGTACTCAAGCGGAAATGGGAAACGGCGGATGGCAGCTCCTATACGATGAAAAATATATTTCCCAAAAGCCGAATCCACGAGGAGGTTAATGAAATGCACGAAGGATCCTCGGAAGTCCACCTTGGTGTTAACAAGACCTTAGTGAAATTACGGGAAAGGTTTTACTGGCTCCACGCTCGAGAAGACGTAGAGAACAGGTGTCGTAGATGCACAATGTGCGCTTCCGTCAAAGGCCCAAAGCGACGATTGAGAGGACAAATGCAAGCCTACAACGTGGGTATACTGTTTGAAAGGATTGCAGTACCATTAACTGAATCCGAATGGGGAAATCGATACACGCTGATTGTGGCCGATTATTTCAGCAAGTGGCCTGAGGTCTACCCCATTCCCAACCAGAAAGCAACTATTGAAGCCGAACAGTTAGTTTTAAATTGGGTCAGCAGGTGCGGCGTACCTTGCGAACTACATTCGGATCAACGCCAAAACTTTGAGTCACTAGTTTTTGGTGAAATAAGCGAGCTGCTGGGAATACGGAAAACGAGGACAACACCGCTGCATCCCCAATCCGATGGAATGGTCGAAAATTTCAACGGCACACTCAATAAACACCTGGCCGAGATGGTTGATGAGAACCAAAGGGACTGGATCCGGCACATCCCATTATTCTTGATGGCGAATAGAGCTGCTGAGCATGCATCGACGGGTGAAGCCCCAGCCAAAGTGATTTTTGGAAAGACTATTCGTCTGCCGGCTGATATTAAGTTCGGAACTCCTCCTGAGAAACCCCAAACGGTCTCGGAGTACGCAAGTGAGCTAAAGCAACGGTTGAACCAGATACATCGGACAGTGCGAAAACACCTCGCATCGGCTACTGACCGCATGAAGACCAGGTATGATCTAAAGGCAAATTCTACTGGCTTCCAACAAGATGACTTGGTGTGGCTATATAACCGACAACGGTGGAAGGGTAGGACTCCGAAGTTGCAGCATAATTGGGAGGGACCATACTGAGTTACAAAGCGAATCATCGACGTCGTATATCGCATACAGGAACACGGTAAGCCGAGAGCCAAAATGAAAATCGTGCACCTGGACCGTTTGGCCCCATATTACATCCAGGGAGACTTAACTACCACGGGCGACACATCTTTTCGGGGCGAAAAGAAATGAGGTGGGGGTAGTGTTACATGTCCAAACGATTCTGCAAGCTACTGTCGTAATTGTTGTCGCAACTATTAATAACATTATGATTAATAAACGAATGTGCTTGAAAGCACAAGAATCGACCAAGTAGACCAATGATCAATATCTGAAAGTGACGTATTCAGAATCGCTCGAATATTCCATGTAGTTCGCGTTAGAACATTTGCCAATATACGAGAAATGGATGGAATGACTAGAAACCTAATATAAAGTCGAGCTGAATGAATGGTTGAGGAAGAGTGGAGTGCAAATTAAAGGCAATATTGATTGATAGTGAAGTGATTTTCGTGATACAGACAGTTGGAATATAAATTTATAGATAGTGAAAATTAAATTAAAATGCAATTTGTAAAATAATGAAATTAATGATTGTGCAATCTTAGTAAAGAAACTCTTTTGACTTAATTTAAAAGACAGTGTATTTTCACTTTCCCGGAACATTAAAATCATTGGCCGCGAACCAAAACACGCGGCAATATACAGGGTGCGTACGGTATTTGAGGACAACTTGAGAGTAAAATTAATTAGCTTGTATTTTTTAACAAAATTTAATGGAATTTCAGGAATTTTTCATACTAAGTTAAATTAATATATGGCTATAAAGTTGTTGAATAACATCGCCATTAGCAGCAATAACCTCTTCGGTCCGGGTCTGGAAACGATTACATGCCCGAATCAAATGCTCCTTGTTCATATTGACCACAACGGCATTAATAGCAGTCTTCAGCGAAGAAGTGGTATTATGAGGACCTTTATTGGTCTCACGTTCAACTACGCCATATACGTAATAATCCAAAGGATAAAGGTCTGGGGAGCTAAGTGGCCATAGATTCGGTGTTATGTGGTCACGAAAATTTTCGGCCACCCAATCTTGTGTCGCCATCGCTTTATGTGAATGAGCAGAGTCTTGTTGAAAAATATATGGTCTGCCTCCACTTACATTGTCTATCTAGGGTTTCAGTACTGTCTCCAAAATCTCGATGTATGCAGCAGAGTTCACTCGAAGTCCTTGAGTAAAAAAGTAACATGTCCTTCAATGCTGACAACACCTAAACCATAATAGTGGCTGGAAATTTTGTGTGCATAACAACAGGAACCTTCGTAGGATTTGAACATAGCTATCTGTCATTTTTTTCGTCGGAAAAAAACCATAACATTTTGGGCGCCTCAGGGTGTTTAATTTCGTTCAAAAGACGTTTTGATCGGAGAACTCTCTGTTCCCGTGTTCGTTTCGACATGAACTATCCTCTGCGCATCACGTAAGACTTATACCGAAGGTCTTCGTGGACAATCTACGAATAAGGCGCTCAGAAACATGAAGCTCACTCGCAAGGACCCTCATTGATTTCGGAGGGTCCTCCTCTATGATCGCTTGCACTTGCTCTAAAAATTCTGCAGATCGAACAGTGTCAGAATGTTGTTCATTCTTTTTGCGTTTCGCAACCGATTCTGTATCCCCTCCTGATGCTTCCAATTCACAGGGAACCTTATGCACGAATGAACGGGCGCAATTAAGAAAATTAGAGATCTCTAAATCTGTATGGTTTGCACATATAGTGACGATGACAGCATGTCTCTTCATTTCTTGAGTGATGTTGTAGTCCGCCATTTCTTATCTGAAAAGGAAAAAAATCAAAAAAAATCGCGAAGTTATAGCGACATTTATGCATGTCCTCAAATACCGTACGCACCCTGTATATAGTATGTATATATTAACTGGTCTAAAAAGTCACTAGATGGTGTTCGTTGTCAAATATCGGGCAATACTAATCAGATTGAGTCGAAATGATATGCGTTTGAAAGGTGACAGTCCAGTCTACAATTTTCATACGGACAGTTTCATATTTCGTCATTTGTGTCATTTAAAAATTGGTGAAATTCCTGAAAAAATTTGTTATATTCTACAATATCACTACGATCAAGGTGAGGATGCATAGCAGGCTCGTGAAAAAATCTGTGGTGCCTACGGCCAAGATACATAATCAAAAGCCACAGCCAAGAGATGGTTCGCTCGCTTTCGTTTTGGAAATTTTGATGTCAAAGATGCACCTCGCTCAGATCGACCAATTACTGAAAGAGTGGATGAAATTTTACAAAAAATTGAAGAAGACTAGCACATAAGCAGCCATGATATTGCTAAGGAACTTAATATCCATCACCAAATAGTTTTGAGCCATTTGTGTAAGGCTGCATACACAAAGAAGCTCGAAGTTTGGGTGCCGAATGAATTAACACAAAAAAATTTGATCGACCGAATTTCTATTTCTAAGAAAATGCAACGAAATCGAGCTATTTTTGAAGAAAATCATTACGGGCGATGAAAAATGGGTAAGATATGAGAATGTCATTCGAAAAAGATCATGGTCAATAAAATGTGAATCATCACAAACGACTTCAAAGCCAGGATTGACACCAAATAAGGTTATACTCTGCGTATGGTGGGATCAGAAGGGAATTGCTTATCATGAGGCACTGGAGCCTGGCCAAACACTCAATTTGGCTCTGCAAAGTCAGCAATTAACCAGATTGCAACAAGCAATTTACAAAAATCGGCCAGAATTGATCAATGATAAGGGCGTTGTCTTCCATCATGACAATACCAGACCACACACGTCTTTGATGACCCGGCAATAATTGAC
Source organism: Odontomyia ornata (assembly GCA_963969285.1). Taxonomy (NCBI): domain Eukaryota; kingdom Metazoa; phylum Arthropoda; class Insecta; order Diptera; family Stratiomyidae; genus Odontomyia; species Odontomyia ornata. Next base: position 164,248,258 of record OZ017738.1, on the reverse strand, counting down.
GGAGCTTGGCTGGGAAGTTTTGATGCATTCACCATATAGTCCAGACCTTGCACCATCAGACTACCATTTGTTTTGGTCTCTGCAAAACTTCCTTAATGGATAGAAATTGACTTCAAAAAGGGACTGTGAAAATCACTTGGCCAAGTTTTTCGCCGATAAACCACAGAAGTGCTACACCGATGGAATAATGGCTCCATCCAAAAAATGGCAAAAGGTCATAGATAATAATGGACAATATGTACTTAAATAAACCATTTTTAATAAAAGAAACATTCAATCGGAGAGTGACAAAAAGGCTCAGTACTTTTTAGACTTGCCAATATTTGGTAAGACCTAAACTTTTGAGAGACCATCATATCTGACCTTTTCACAAAATTTGTGCTTTCTAGCTTTCTAACTAATAGGACTTTGTAAAATTTTGTTTTTACAAAGACCTAAAAAGCTTCAAATAATTTCGCTCAAATGGTCAAGAGACCTTCAAATAATTGAGATTTCACTGTCCCGTACAAAATCTTGCTAGAAATGATATCGAAACGCGCGATGGAATTGAGTGAATATGTAGCTTACTTTACTAGCCACATGTTGGATTTGAATGAAATGCGTAGCTTACCTTCCGAGTGTATCTACTCCATGATATGCAGTACCGAAAGGTTTAATCGAAATTTTAGTTTTAAATCTTTGGCTGGTCTGTGATTGCTTTTTTCAGAAATCATATTTAATTTATTTGATTATAGATTGATAAGGAGGTTGATCCTATCCTTGGTCGAAATCCATTTTTCCTTAATGGTTCTGAGTGGAAAGAGAAGAGAGCAGAAGTTACTCCAGCGATGACAATAAATCGGGTAAGACAGTCTAATCCAAGAGTATTTCTAAAATAACGTAAGAAATTTTGAAAACTGTAATCCCACTTACAGGTGAAGGCCACATATCCGGTTATGCAGGATGTTTGCAAAACAATGACCAAATACTTACAAGAGCACACACCAGTCAAGGGGGGTATGAACGCAAAGGAGGTAACTCATGTGCCATGGGCTCCACTAAAAGAAACTGATATATTTCTGCTCGTAGCTAGCAGCCTGCTTCACCACAGAGGTTGTTTCGAATTGCATTTACGGCATCGAGGCAGGAGCCTTTTCGGGTGGAGAATGCAAAATTCGAGAAATTGCAAGCCAAATCATGAGTCAATCATTTTCCACTTTATTTTACATGACGATTGCCACTGCCTGCCCGAAAATCTTAGATTTCTACAAAATGCCTCTGGTTTCTAAGGACAGAACACAATTCTTCACTGACCTAATGGAGCAAGCTATCAAGCTGAGGAAGGAGACAAAAAGTGATCGTGTCGATTTTCTGAACTACCTGCTTCAATTGCAAGAGAAGAAGAATCTATCGAATTTAGAGATGGCTGCACATACACTGACGTTTTTTGTTGACGGCTTTGAAACATCAAGCATTGTTATATCTAATTGTTTGCATTTTGTAAGTTCATTTGTTGATTATAGTTCTATATCGTAGTTCAAAATTCATAAAACTGGTGTGGAAAATACATGAATCTACAATATAAATAATTATTCTTGCAGCTTGCAGGCAATCCTGGCATTCAGAAAAGACTTCGAGCCGAAATTGACGCCTCATACGCTGAAGACGGAGAGTTAACTTTCGAGAAATTGAATGAACTACCTTATTTGGATCAGTGTGTGAATGGTAGGTATTCTACTCGATTTCGAAGAGCTCTATAACTATCTGATGCTTCCATAGAAACTCTACGTATGCGCCCTCCTTTGCTCACAAATACTAAAGTCTGCACGGAACCTTATGAAATTCGCAGTCGGAAGGATAAAATCGTAAAAGTGCAAAAAGGAGACATGGTTGTTCTACCATATTACAGTTTTCATCATGATTCTGAATTTTATCCGAATCCCGCAAAGTTTGACCCTGATCGGTTCAGTCCAGAGAATGGAGGTCTTAAAAAGTATAAGGATATGGGGGTATTTTTACCGTTCGGTGATGGGCCAAGGATTTGTTTAGGTAAGTTCATAAGGTTGAACCATGTATAGTTATTCATCTACTGCTGGATACTAGGTATGCGTTTCGGTGTCTGTCAAACTAAAGCAGCAGTTGCTGAAATCGTTCGGAATTTTGAAATCAGCGTGAATCCGAAAACAAAGCCCGACTTTGTTGTTGACGCAAAGCAATTTTTGTGTGTTCCTGAAGGTGGCATTTGGTTGGATTTCAATCAAATTCAAAAGTGATTTCAATAAAATAAAACTATTTTGGAAGAAATATCAAGGGGTTTTGATTGATAGCCCTCAAAATATTGACAGTAGTATGTTAATATAATCCATTGTCCTTCATTCCAATTTGAACCCTAGAATGCAATATTACGTGTACCACATTAAACCATCCGATTATCACCCAATTTTATCATTCGTACATTTTAGTTTAAGAAGCTATATATAAAGTTCAATTAAATTTTGTTTATTGAAAGTTAATCAATATCATTCTTGAAGTGATGTTCAATTAATATAGCGCTATCGGTACTCGCCTGCGTGATTTGGAAAATTGGTTTCTGATATCGATAGCAAAATTTTCAAACTAAATTCAGAATTGCCGAAAATTTTGGAGGAACAACTGCTAAGAGCCATTAATAGTATGGAAAAAAAATTGCTTGAAAAAATTAACTCTAAAGTAAATTAAATGCCATCATTAAATCACGAGCTGTTACTCGCAGAATTTATTCAAACACCAATGGTCAACTCTAGCCACAAAGCAGTGAAGGATGCTTCTACATCTCCCATGAAGAAAATAACCCCTGTCGCAAATATGCAGTCGGTAAAATCTCCTGTTGGGTGTAAAAATAACATTATCCAATTTGGCACTCCCTGGTGGGAAGAGGAATGGAACAGGTGGATCGAGAAAATTAAAATGGCGAATTCACAACATTTGAATACCAAGTATTTTTCGTCAAAGGAGCTCCAAAGTCGGTAGATGTTGTGTGGATGAGGAAGTTTCTCAAATTTGAGCTCTTACTTGAAAACTGGTCTGTAGAGTTTGTGCAACGCAAGTACAAATTCTTCAAAGTATCTATTCCTGCACGATATGCCTGGATGTTCATCGATCTACAAGAGGATAACAAGTGTCAGAATTGGAATGGAATGACTTTTAGGAAATGGAAATTCAAATCTAAACTCACTGTGAGTAAGACGATTGATCAAAATAGAAATAAAGATGATTTCAGAAATTTTTAAAAACCGATAAAAAATGTATTCAAAATTCAATGAGAAGTAGAAGATCTTCAACATCCAATATAATTGGCTCGTCACCAAGGACTTACTCTTCTGATATGATTGAATCTTATTCTTAGAAGTCGACTTTCTCTTCAAATGATAGACGCTTGGAGAGATAAATTTCCACTGAAGCTCAGACTACTTAGAGTAATGAGATGCAAAATTCTCTCTGATCGAACCGATAATTGCCTCTCCCAAAAAACTTCTGTCCAATCAACTACACTAGCACCTTACCCAAATTTTGTCTGTGGTGATACGTTGGCTCCGTGTTCTGAGGGTATAATTCTTGTTCCACCAGTTTCAGGCACTCCGATCTCTTCTATCAATGTCAGTCACCTAGACCCACTAAACCCACCTCCTGTGAAGTTAGCTACAGATATGAAGGATCATCTTGAGAGTGGATATCTACTTTCTAGACTTCTTCTTCTTCTTCTTCTTCTTCTTAGCACTACAGTCCCTTTCGGGCCCTCGCTTCCTGCTAAGAGCGCCTCCAACTGTCTCGGTCCGTTGACCGCGTCATCCAATTCCGAAATCCGAGCAGCGATGAACTGTCTTCGTCGACCGAGTCAGACCAGCGTTTCCTCGGTTTCCCCACTGGCCGCCGGCCTTCAGTTCTCCCCACGAATACCTTCTTGGGTATCCGTTGTTCGTCCATACGATTCTTGTGTCCAGCCCATTGCAGCTTCCGCAGTCTTACAATCCTTGAGACCTCCAGTTCGTCAAAAATTTCATACATCTCATGGTTGTATCGAATTCGCGATTGGTCCCGTCTAGCTTCGCTCCGATAATTCGCCTCAGGACCCGTCGCTCAAAGACATTCAATGTATTTGCGGATGCTTGGGTTAGGGTCCATGTTTCACACCCATAGTATAACACAGGTCTGATCACATATTTGTATATTTGGACCTTTGTTCTCTTGTACATGCAGCTGGTCTTCAAAATCGTCAATACTGAATAGAATATTTTATTTGCGAGCTGTATTCTTCGGCGTATTTCGTCTCTTTCATTGCCCCTTTTCGTTATTTTGGCGCCTAAATACACGAATTTGCTCACATTTTCGATACTGTGTTTGCCGTGTGTGATATTTTGTGTATTTGATGTATTTTTCCTCGACTGCGTCATGAGCTTTGTTTTATTTTCTTTGATTTGTGGCCTTACTAGTTTTGCTTCGCTGTCGAGTTTCAGGAAGAGTTCTTTGGCAGTTGTTAGTGACCGTGAAAGAATGTTGATGTCGTCCGCATAGGCCACTACCTGGCTCGACTTGTATGGTAATGTACCTCTAGTATCGACAGGTAGCTTCCGTATGACGTACTCCAGCGCCACTTTCTAAACTTAGGGACCACAAATTGTTTGATTGCGTTCGACTTTATCTTGCTTACATGCACAAGGCGCCTGAGGCAACCTGTTTCGACGTTAAACCAAAATTAATCTCAAAGTACTAATTCAGCAAGAAAGCCTGCCTATTGGGATTGAGCCATTACGCCATCTATTTGTAAAAGATCACGAACAGCTCGGACTTTCTGCTGACCAGTTAAAAAATTATCTAGAAACATACGCTTTGCCTGTGGGATCTAAGCATATCTTTATGCTCCAAAAAAGCAAGAGAAGAGTTGAAAAAATATCATTTCTAATACTAACTTATCATTGCATGGTATTAAACTCTTTTACCATAATTGTAGCGGTATGATAGGGAAAATAAATAAATTATACCTTGATGCTAAGTCCTGCCATTTTATTGTTTACCAGAAACCTGGCTACATGATGGTTAAGAAATTCTAGACAGTAGCTGGACCATTTATAGAGCTGATCGTGACTAATTATCCACGGGCCTGACCAAAGGTGGCGGAGTCTTGATTGCGATCAAAAGTTCCATGGCCTCTGAAAACGTTGATACTACCTCCTATAAAACGTTTGAACATAAGATGGTTCGAATACGCTTGGGCAAGTGGTTTTTATACGTAAGGGTATTTTACATTCCACCAAAATCTGACGAAACCTCCTACGAGAAGATATGTGAAATTATAAATTCTATTGCTGCATCTCTAGAGGAACATGATCAAATTATAATTTTGGGAGACTTTAACCGCCCTAATTTATCTTTTACTCCTGATGAAACTGATAACCATCTTCTACCAGTAAACCTCTCAAAAACCATCGATCTAATAATCAAGGCCTTTTATGGTAATGACTTACAACAAGTATCACTGACTCCCAACCAAAACGGAAACTGGTTGGATCTTATTTTTACCAGTGCGTATGACGACGTTGTGGTAAGTCCAACCAATGACAAAGAGAACCTTTTCTCTAACATACGAAGCCATTTTGCTTCTTCGGTTGAACTTCCCATATCTGATGTAATTTTTTCTCGAACGTACAACGATTGTATTGTATTTGATTTCTTAAATGCTGATTATAATAGCATTAAATTTTATCTTGCCAATATTGATTGGAACTATCTTTCAAGTTTAGATTCAGAGGAAGCAGTCTCTTCATTTTATAAAACACTCTTCGAATGCATTGAGGCTCATGTTTATAAAATAAAGAAAAAACCCAAAGTTTCCGGCCCTGGCTTGATCGCGACCTTCGACATCTGCGGAATCAAAGGAACAAGCTCTATAAATTAATGAGAGATAACAACTTTTACACAAGCCTGAAGATTAAATATGAAGAGCAGGCTATGGAATTCACTATAAGATCTCGCGAAGCATTTGATCAATACATCATTTCAACCAGGGAAAATATTATTCGTAATCCCAAAGAATTTTTCAATTACGTAAAAACCAAGCAAAAAGCCACAGATTTCCAACATCAATGTATTACGGTGATAGTAGTTCAATTTGCCCTCAAATTATATGCGGCCTTTTTGCCGAGCATTTCCATGAGGTTTTCCGCCCGGCCACCAATTCTTCTAGCATACCAATTTGCCATTCAACGACAGCACTATTCATTGATGAAATGAGTTTGTCAAGTGAAGATATCGTAAACGCTATTAAAGAACTTAATATTAACAAGGGGCCTGGACCTGACTCTCTTCCGTCGATATTTTTTTTGAGTGTATACATCAAATCTCTTCCCCCTGTTTATTCTATTCGAGGGGTTTTTCCAACTGTCTGGAAGTCTTCTCATTTGACTCTGATCTTCAAAAGTGGTGATAAGTGGTCTATAACAAACTATAGAGGTATTGCGATACTGTCAGCTATTCCAAAGTTACTCGAAAAAATCGTTTGTGATAAGCTTACCACGTTGGTTGAACCACGTTTAAACAAACAGCAGCATGGTTTTCGCAACTATCATCTGCGAAATGGAAAAAGTTAACCTGATTGACGCTATTTACATGGACTTCACCAAAGCTTTTGATCGATCATGGAATTTTGATCTCCAAACTTCTGAACTCCAAACTTCTGAACTCGAAACTTCTGAAGTTCGGCATCTCTGGGTCCTTACTGAGTTGGATTGCATCATACCTAAATAATCGAACACAGTTTGTAAAATTCCAGGGCACTTTTTCAAGAAAAATTATTGCCTCTTCTGGAGTGCCACAAGGTAGCCATATGGGTCCCCTTTTACTCAACATCTTTATTACCGACCTGTCTGAAATTTTAAGTGACGTACCTCATCTTCTGTCTGCTGACGACCTCAAAATATCAAGAGACTTCGTTAATTTGCCACCTTACAGCAAATATTAAATATTTTGAATCTTTTCTCGCTCTCATCTCGAAGAACTATCTTAAGTTCTTGCTTTGTTTTGAATGTAATCAATAAGATAGTAAATGTTGCATCACTATCAAGCAATATCACGTTCAAGGAAACGATTAAACATACTAGGAACACTCGTCTGCTTCATGAAGACCAACATAAAACCACCTACGCAGACAACGAGCCAATTAATAGGTGTTGCAAGATCTTCAATTCTATGAGTAAACATTACTCTTCTTCTATCTCAATACATAACTTCAAAAAAAAGATTACTGACGCATTAAAATAAGTTATTGTTAAATATATATTTACTTTTTTGTGATTTGTTTAGATATAGGTACTTTTTTGTGATGGCCTTGTTTGGCTTATTAAATAAATAAGTAAATAAATAATTTCTGGTTGCATAGGCTTAGAAGCTCGTGCTTAGTATCTCATTGTTCTTGATCATTCATCTCAAGGTTTTGCTATTCTACATATATCTAGCACTCGTTGCGTACTGACGTGTTTTCAAATCGTTCCTGTCACTCGTTTTCAAAATTTAAATAATTTTTTAAAATGTCTGTTTGAAGTTAACTTTTATTGGAAAAGCTTATCATATTGTCGAAGTAATCGATTCAAGCAATTTACTATACATCGAATATCATAATTTTACTTTGATATGTAAAGAAAAGCGAAGAATCTTAAGACAACTTCAGGGCCGCTAATATGGGGGAGCCTGAAGGGTTCCTACCGTTAGGGAACCTAAGCGAACGTTAAATGACAAATATCAATAAAAGAAAATTAAGAAACTCCGCAGATGGCGGATGTAAATTACAAATGATTGCAAACAACGAAGAAGTGAACAAACTAAGCAAAGAAAATGATGAACTGAATTACAGATACTGTTCGTTGCAGATCTAGTGAAGAAAGGGATAAGGACTCAAAAGCTGCAGCTGTAAAAACAAGTCCAATGGGAAACGAAGGTGTAAAAATAAGTGACACTAAGACTCTGGAAGAAATTTGAAGTGCTGGTGGCACTAATGACGGTCAAAACTATTTTTGCAGCGCTAGAAGGACTTGCAAAGGAAATGTAAATTAAAAAAGATGCCCAAGGTAATTCCGATAAAGATAATAATGAAAATTTTATTCAATATTTGCAAAATAAGAATGAGGAGAGGAAACTTACTGGCAGTTCTGCCTATAACAAGCCAGTTTTAGAGTCGTTTATGGCATAGAATAAAAACAAAGAATAATTCCATGAACAGAAATAACAACACACTTTTAACTAAGCTTTTATTTAACGTTTTGTACGCTTAGAGTGCCAGTTACAGACTGGGGGTGACGCAGTGGATACAGTTTCCCTAAATAGTCTAATTTTGCTGACACTATGTCTGGATTAGACATGTGTCGTTTTAGAAATGATCTCGTTGCATTTTCCATAATTAGGTAAATGCAACGTCTGTAAAAGCTCTTCAATCGTTTTGTGAGAATTGTTTGTTACCGTATACATGACTTCTCCCCCCTTTACATTAAAATTCTCCTGAATTTTATAAATATTTTCGTTTACATGATTTAGAGGTTAGAGTAGAGTAGTCGACGTGGTGTCGTGGTTAGAGCACTAAACCCGTAAGCCGAAGGTATCTGGTTCGAGTTTCGTTGGCGTCAACGAGATTTAGTTCGAGTGATTCTTCGGACGGACTATAAGCCTGTATCAGTTATGATACCTGCTGGTTTAAAATCTGAACGTATCGAAGCTGCGTGGACGGACATATGGCCAAAGCGTGATAATGATCATATCACCTTGTGGAGTGCCGATACATTCGATCATGACAATGAGATACTCGAACTATCTCTAAGCGAAGGCCCGAAACGGGCTGTAGTGCTAAGATAAGAAAGAAAGAAAAAAAAGATTTAGAGATTTTACCAAGTTTTTTTTTCTTGAAAATAGTAAGTATCCAAATTGTTAAATTCAAAATGATAATCAAGATAATGCCTTTGGTAATGTAATTTATATGAGAGTGTAATTTCAAGGGATTTATAGTATGCGTTTCAGGTTTTCAACATTTTTCCAAATAATATCATCGAAGCTTAATTTTTCGGTAAAATTATAAGATTCATTATCGATATAAAAGTATCTATCTACAAATTCTTGATTATTATTACTAAATGTATAATTTGAAATTTTTACTGTACAATAATTTATATTTATAAGATAATTTCCATTCAGCTTGATTTCTCTATCATCGCAAAGGCTTACAACATCTTAGTTTATCATGTTTTTACATGAAATTGTAGCATTATCTATTTTTCTAATTCCATTTTCTTTGCTTTTGACCAGCTTAAAATTATTTTGGGAAATACAGTGGTTTAATGCTTGCAGTTCATTTTCAAATAAAATTTCTTCCTTATGCATATATTTTGTGGAGTTTGATTCAACAATCTACTGGTCTTTGAGGTCGATTCCAAGATTATTTTCATTACGCATTGCCACTGTTGATGTAAATTTTATCTTTTGATGGCCTCTCACTTTTAGAGACCACTGTAAGTTTCATTAGCCTGTGCGGATTAGCTGACGCTTGTGGATGTGATGAGCAAACAACATAGTCCATGTGCCAGCGCATATTTGCTTATCGCATTCGCGGGCGTCAGCAGATTTCCGTATCACATGCATGCGAAATGGTTTCATATCCATTCTCAAGAGCAAATTTGTTGACCGCATTTGCGAGCGTCAGCAGATTTGCGTATCACATGCATGCGAGATGGTTTCATTTGCTGACGCTCGTCAAGGAGCATGAGTATCCCGTCAACAGTCATACAGTTTGGATCATCGTCAAGGTAGTAGTTGAGATTCAAATTTGAGTCTGCTGCTTGCTTTTCAGCTCTCGTTACAATACCCAATAGCAAAAGGATTATTATTTTGTGTTGTCCCCAATCAGCTTCAGCTGCAGTGCTCGCTCCATGGATTTTTAAAACGGATTTAACAGTGCATAACATTTTTAATAAAAACGAATATTACGAAAAAATGTGCCTGAGTGACTTAAAATAAAAGAGATATATTCAATTTATACTATAATTATTGGTGTTAAATTTTTGGATTAAAACTTACAAAACGCAAGTGTGTAACACGTGAATACAAGGATTTCACATAACCAAATTCAAGGACATGACGAGGCCAGAAAAAAACAGTTCTGACGCAAACATTTGGAGGCCCCGGTGTGAAAGCAGGGTAGTGAGGTGCGGATTGTGTCAGTGTCGAGTCGAGTCGTGAGTTCCCCGTTTTGTTACCCGTGCCTCCGGAGAATCCACCTTCCTAATGCCCACCAGGAGGAGGATCTCCACTGATTAGCGCGGAAGTTAGAGCAAGTGATTTCTAACTACAAAAAGGATTCGCCCAGCAGGAAGCAGAAGGACGGGTACTATGGGGAGCGACTGTTGCGCTTAGATTTGGCTTTTAAAGGTGCAGACAGCCCCACCAGATCCCTGCCGGGTGTCGAACCATCTCACGGGTATTTTGTAAATGAGGTGTACGAAACAACTAAGCAAAATTACGAGCGTTTTGGCCGACACTTCCGCGAGCAGCTAAGTGAAAAGGAGCCGGTGGACACGGTGTTGGAGACATCCAAAGCCCATCGGGATCAGTTTCAGAAGCCATGAAAGGTGAGGGCCTTATCCGACTACTACGACACTACAACGTCATGGCCAAATAACTGAAGCGGACGATTGTTCGCTTGGATCGTCAAGATATGACGCGAGCATGGAACCTGAGCAGGCTGAGAATTCTACAACAGGGATGGCAGCAGCTCGAGCGGGGCTATTAATCTATCAGCGAGCTTCATGAAGACCCTGATACACAGGGATTTGATGCTCCACAGCATATCCGTCTGTAGGAACTTGTACAGGATTGGGTAATTCAGTTGGAGTCACGGTTGGATAAATTCGACACTACATCTCGCTTGCCAGCTCAGTTCACGGCTTCGCCCAG